>CAXKVX010000643.1:0-282162 GCA_964058865.1 Eleocharis quinqueflora | reverse complement strand
AAAGCAGCGAAGAGGGTGCTGAGGTACTTGAAGAAAACAAGGGACTATATGCTCACATATCGGAGATCGAAAAAGCTCAAGGTCATTGGATATACCGATTCCGATTTTGGAGGCTGCGTAGATAGCATGAAGTTGACATTAGGATACATCTTCATGATGGCAGGCGGAGCTGTGTCGTGGAAGAGTGCTAAACAGTCGCTCATAGCACCTTCTACCATGGCTGCCGAGTTCATTGCATGCTACGAAGCCTCAAACCATGGCAGTGAATTGCAGTTCATGCAGTGAATACGGTTGAGTCGCAACAAGAGGTAGTCGGGGAGGAGAAGACATATCAGTAGACCGATCTAATGGCAGGTACTCTTTGTATTTCCGGACATCCAGCTTATGTTTTGATTGACACGGGTTGTAGTCATTCTGTAGTCTCAAGCGCTCTTGTCGAGAAATGTGGATGGCGAGTTATGTCGAGCGAGGAAACGATGGAAGTTCATACACCTCTCGGGAAAACCACGCAAGTGATCAAAGAATGCCAAGGTGTACGAATCAAGATGGGTGGTCGAGAACTTTCAGGAGATTTGCTAGTGATGGATATTGAAGAGTATGACGTGCTCTTGGGTATGGATTGGTTGACGAAGCATGCTGCAACAATTGATTGTCCACGTCGAACAATTCGATTTGAAGTGCCAGGAGGATCCATTTGCACATTACGATATCGACAAACCGGGGATCACATATTGCACATTTCTGCAATAGAAGTGAAACACTTAATATCATCCGGGTGTGCTGCATATCTAGCAACAGTAGTCTCTGTTTCCTTGAATGTTCCAAATATCTCCACTATTCCAGTCGTTGCGAAATTTCCAGATGTATTTTTTGAAGAGATCGCAGGACTACCACCTGAAAGAGATGTGGAATTTGGCATTGAACTATTACCTGGTACGACACCAATTTCCAAGACTCCCTACCGTATGGCTCCAGCAGAACTTAAGGAATTGAAAGTGCAGTTAGAAGAGTTGTTGGAAAAAGGATTCATTCGTTCGAGTACTTCACCTTGGGGAGCTCCTGTTCTCTTTGTACGTAAGAAAGATGGAACTTTGAGGTTGTGTGTGGATTATCGGGAACTGAATAAGGTGACAGTGAAGAATCGATATCCATTACCGCGAATTGATGATTTGTTTGATCAGTTAAGAGGTTCATCAGTATATTCCAAAATTGATTTGAGAACGGGGTACCATCAGATGAAGATTAAGACCCAAGATGTGGAGAAGACTGCATTTCGAACTCGATATGGCCATTATGAGTATTTGGTGATGCCGTTTGGATTGACTAATGCTCCTGCAGCTTTCATGGACCTTATGAATCGGGTTTTTCGAGACATGTTGGATTCAAGTGTAGTGGTTTTTATTGATGATATCCTGGTATATTCGGGATCACACGAAGAGCATTCTGAACATTTGCGTTTGGTGTTACAGCGATTGCGGGATCACAAGTTATATACTAAGTTGTCGAAATGCGAGTTTTGGTTGGATCAAGTGTCATTTCTGGGACATGTAATTTCAGGTGAAGGTGTGGCAGTGGACCCGGAAAAAGTACGAGCAGTGACGGAATGGAGCCGACCGATAAATGTGAGCGAGATACGAAGTTTCTTGGGTATGGCAGGATACTACAGACGTTTTGTGCAAGGATTCTCGCAAATATCATGACCATTGACAACATTGTTGCACAAAAATGTCAAATTTTCATGGGGCGAGGAACAGGAACGGAGCTTTCAGGAGTTAAAGAAAAGTTTGGTTTCAGCACCAATTCTAGCGATGCCGGATTCGAAACAAGACTTTGTTGTTTACACTGATGCATCACGAGTTGGGTTAGCCGCAGTGTTGATGCAAGATAGACATGTGATAGCCTATGGATCACGACAGTTGCGACCACACGAGCAGAATTATCCGACTCATGATTTGGAGTTAGCAGCAGTGATCTTTGCACTAAAGCTTTGGCGACATTATCTATATGGAACAAAGTGCAAGATTTTCACCGACCACCAGAGTTTGAAATACATATTTACACAGAAAGAGCTAAATATGAGACAGAGAAGATGGCTTGAGCTAATGAAGGACTATGATTTGGATATTCAATACTATGTCGGGAAAGCCAACATGGTAGCAGATGCACTAAGCCGGAAAGGTCAAATCAATTTAGCGTCGATGATTACTCAAGAATCACGATTGCTCGAAGAGATGAGATTGATGGGTTTGTATGTTGGAGCATCTTCGGAGTTCACAAAGACATTAACCGCTCGATTGTCTAGTACGGGACCTTCGATAATAGCAGCAATAATGTTGGCAGCTGTGAGTATTCAACCAGGAATGCATGAGCGCATGAGGAATGCACAAAAGAAAGATCCAAAATGTCAAAAGTTTCGAGAAGGTGTCGATTCGGGTCGAGATACTCCTTTTTGTGTTGATACTGAAGGCATATTACGTTTTGGCGATCGTATCTGTGTACCAGATGATGTAGAATTGAAGTCATTAATCCTATCTGAAGCGCATGAGTCAGGGTATACGATTCACCCTGGGGAAGTCAAGATGTATCAGGATTTAAAAAAGTACTTTTGGTGGCCTAATATGAAACAAGAGGTGGTACAGTATGTGGAGAAATGTCAAGTGTGTCAACAAGTTAAAACAGATCGGCGCAAGACAACTGGACTTTTACAGCCGATTGTACGACCGAAGAGTAAGTTCGAAGCAATCACGATGGATTTCGTGAGCGGATTTCCCAGGGCAGTGGGGCGATATGATACGATTTGGGTGATTGTGGATAGGTTGACAAAGATAGCTCATTTTATACCAACCCGAACCGAGGCAACGGGAAAAGACCTAGCCGAAGCATTTATGAAATTCCAATTCAAATACCACGGATGTTCTCGGACAATAATCTCTGATCGTGATACCCGTTTTACATCAAACTTTTGGCAAAGTTTTCAAGAGTCGATGGGCACGAAACTGAACTTTAGTTCCGCACATCATCCACAATCTGACGAACAATCAGAAAGGACAATCCAAACATTGGAGGATATGTTACGAGCTTGTGTTTTGAGTTTCAAATGAAGTTGGATTGATTATTTGCATTTGACCGAATTTGCATACAACAATAGCTACCATTCGAGCATCGGAATGCCTCCGTTCGAAGCGCTATATGGGCAATTATGTCAGACACCGTTGTGGTGGAAACAAGCTGGGACTTACGTACCAACTGGACCTGAAATGATGCAACAAACAGTTGAAAAGACTCGAATTGTGTTGAATCAACTCAAAGCGGCCCAAGAACGACAAAAGCGATATGCGGATGTACGACAGAGACCTTTGGAATTTCCAGAAGGTGAACATGTCTGGCTCAAGGTGTCCCCAATCCGAGGAGTACATCGTTTCGGTGTGACTGGGAAGCTAAGTCCTCGTTACATTGGACCTTTCCAAATTCTACGACGAGTGGGACCAGTAGCATATGAGCTTGCATCATTGGATCGAGTACTTCCGGTATTCCATGTGTCGCAACTTCGACGTTATGTACGGGATCCTTCTCATCATCTTGATTTCTCTGAGTTACAATTGGATGATACACTCGAATATCAAGAAGAACCGATGCAAATTTTGGATTGGAAAGAACGACTTCGGAATCGAACCATTTCATTGGTGTTAGTACAGTGGGGTCATCATTCAAAGAACGAAGCGACTTGGGAGTTAGAATCGAAAATCCGAGAGCGATATCCCGAACTATTGCATGAATTAGGTACTAGTTTCGTTCAAAGGATTGAACAAGGTTTTTAAGGAGGGGGGATGTTACAGTAAATAATTAAAGAAACATTAATAAGTAATTAAAAAAAGAAGTAATAAATTGTGTTGTAGTAGGACATTTAATGCATTTAAGGCACCAAGGACCTCTCCATAATTTGAAACCTTATAGGGAGTTATTTGCAAAAGTTTCATTTAAAATTTGTAGAAAACCTTCTTTCTTTCTTTCTCTGGACCCTTCCTACCGCCATATTCTTTTCTCCTTTGTTCCTTTCTTTCCTTTGTCTCCACCGTGGGTCAACAAACAAGAACATTTCTTTTGTTTCTCTCTTGCCGTGGGTGAAGTCAAAGAAAAAGAAACATTTCCTTGTGTTCACACCATCAAGGGTAATTGAATTATTTAATACCTATCCTTCTCTTTGTTGTTGGTTTTTTTTCTTTCTCTTCTCTCCTTGCAGTGGGTATGATAAAATAAAGGTGCAATTAATGGTTCATGTTGTATGCAAAATAAGTATGCAAAATAAGTTGTATGGTTGTATGGTTGGCAAAATAACCTTTGTGCAAAATAAGTAAGTTGTATGGTTATATAAATTGTAATTAAGTGTTCATGTTGCACTAAATAACTAAACCATAGTATAACTTGTGTACAAGCATGTGGTATTTAATTAAGATCATATTGTGAATTGCTTCAAAGAGATCATGTTTGATTTGAATATTAGTTAAATTGTTCAAATTTAATACCAACCCAAATTCAATTGAAAGGTCATACTAGTTAAGAACCAATTTAAAGGTATACATGCCCTTGATATTTACATTCAATTATCATTTATTCAATTACCATTTAAGATCAATTAAAATCTATAGTTCAATCTTAAAAAGAAGAAGAGAAATATTAGCAAAACTCAAAAATGTTATCATCTTGGTTTAGGTAGAGTTACGGGGGATCAAGAGAGATTGAGTACAGACGCTTAGCGATTCGATACGCAACGACTACTCGTCAGGTGCGTAGTTTTACTTTCGGAGTTACAAGAGGTTTGATTCTGAAATGTAAATATGATACGTTGCATTTTGATATCCGATTGAATTGCATATTTTGGAAATTCAGCATTCATAATTATATTGATTACTTATATTGCATAATGGAGTTATCATGTTGTCTGGTTGCCTATATTGCTTGTTCCCCATTATTTTTTATCTTCTGGAATGATATGGAATTTTGCAAAAGAAATGTAATATACGAAGGACGAGGATCGCAACCTGACTTCGCAAAACATGATCTTTATGCGCATATAGAAACTGTCCCCTTTTGTGCTCAGTATCGGTTGAGATAGGGGATTATATTACTTAATTGGACCTAACGATGAGATGTTGGGTCAGTGATTTTGATATGTGATCGTTTGAATTAGGAAATGTCTCGAAATGATGTGAATTGATATGAAATCTGAACTAAATTACCAGACCTATTATTATTATAATTTGCATAGTAAGAACCGCTTGATACCATATATACTCGAGACATATTATGTTCCTTTCTCCTCTTATTGTTTGATAATCGTTTTCATTTATTATATTGTTATATTATCATTATCTTTGCATATTGTGGATAATAAGTTTCAGGTACATGATTTCTTGTATATACGAAAGTAAAACTAAATATCGCACTTGGAAATTATATTTCTCATTATGTTGTTTATACATTTTTGCAGGTATTGGGTTCGATGTGTGAGACGAGTCAGTTGTCGTGTAGGCCTTTTGACCTTTTGTATAAATCATAATACTATATCAGTGTGTATATTTGTGCATCAGGGTTTTATATCTTTTGTGTTGTTGATACTTGTGAAAATCCCGATTTCATGTTGTACCTTTTGTATATGAATACTTGTGAACCTTTGTGGTGTATGATCGTTTCTTGTTATATTGTTGTACCTTTCTAGTATTGTTACATCTGAAATTGTATTATGATTATGTGAATTGTAAATGCTATATTGATTATGTTTGATTGTTAGCCTTACGAGTACATTTGTTCATGTATTCGTGGCGGGGTATGTCATGCCCTATGTTTCGGGGTGTGACAAAAGGCGACCCCGAATCGTTGGAAGGACTCGTCGGGAAACACGACGTGAAGCCACTTCCTTGATTCAAGACATCTCGACCGTGGATTAAGCTAAAGATCGGAGAAAACTGGTGGAGATGAAAAGTAAGTAAAATACGATTCCGCCCTTTTATTATTTCATTAATGTCACAATGGTTTATTTGATTGATTGAATTGCAATTGTATTAAATTAGGAAATGGTTAATTAATTGATATCTTAATTGAATTGCACCAATTGATTATTCCAACATAATAGCCAAGGGTGGACCTATGTAGAGGCAAGCCCGGGTATTTGCTCGGGCATGATTTAAAAAAAAAACACAAAATTTGTGTATTTTTTGTTACTTTTTAGTGAAAATGAGCTTTTAATGCTATTTTAATGGATTGTAGTGGATTTGTGGTCAGACTTGATCTCAATCTCGATGCCCAGGCCTAATTATGCACGAACTTAATTAAGCTCTATATCCACCCGTGAGAACCACATGGTTGACATTCTTTTTTCTTCGAATATGGCACTTCAATTATCTCGAAGACATAGATGATATTTGGTGCATATTGTTAACATTTTGTTTTGTTGAAGTTTTGACACTTCAAAATTTTCAAAACAAAATTATAGATGATTGATATTTTTTTATCTACATAGTTGACATTTTTATGCCTTTTTTTTTTTGTAAACAACCGATGGTAATATAATATTATTTTTAACAGAAAACTGCGATCTCTTAATGACGGATTTTTACTTAATAACCGGCATTAAGTTTTAGAAAAAATATCAGTAATGACCCTGACATTTTTAATGCGAGATTTCAAAAAAAATCTGATGATAAAGAGGCAATGCTATAGTCAGCTTCTGTTGTAGTGGACACTTTTTTTATCTATTTCTATATACTTGACGTATTCTCAATGATAGATGAGTAGTTGCGAACGAATTTGCCTGAGTGATAAAAAGCATTATAGTTCCTAGGGAACTAAGTGATGCCATCTTTTTTTAAATATCATGCAACTTTTTAAGTAGTGGCAATAAAACGATTTTAGCATTTTTTTGGAGCTAAAACACAAGTTATATTGAAAAATACGATTTTAGCGGGTTAAGTAGATAAAGTTTTCGGGGTCATTTTTTTATCTTTTTATTTGTACTTTTGAGCTACTATAATACTTGCTTATGAATTATTCATTATATTAGTCTTTGAAAATTTATTTGTGATAACAAATTACTATTATATCTTATTATTAAGCATATAAATATATTAATTATGATTATATTTTGTATCATTTGAAAAAAGTGATATGACATAAAATGATGATGATACGTATTATGCCATGATATTGTTTTTTTTATTATTCTAATGAGATAGTCTTGATAGATTTACTTTACTAATTATTTTTACTATGAAATACCAATCAAATTAGAATAAGAAAAAACCAATTTAAAAAACCTTGACAGTACGTAGCACTCTAGAATGCTAGTGGTGTTATGATGAGAGACCAATCAAATTTCAATTAACTCAAAGTTGATATATGCCAAATTTGAATAATTCAAAACTCCTCTATAATTTATTTTTAGTTTAACTATTACTTTTTTAAAACTAATATTTTTCAAAACTATACGCCATATGCGTTGTATATGTCAGAGATATATGGTTGAATTATTCTAAAACCAACTTTTTTATTGGTTATTATTGTTTCTTTTAAAACGTACAATCCTGATGAAAATATCTATGCTCAAAATGCTGAACTGTTTTGAGAAGATCAAATATCGAAACAAAAGGAATTAAAAAATGAGTGAGTATTCTATGGAAAAAAAATTTAAACTCAAATTAATTGCAATCGTTGATAATCATCAATAATTGTACAATCAAGTTGATTTTGCATCAATAATAGTGAAATCAAGTTAATTTTGATCCATAGCAGAATTTGCCTTAAAAAATTGGCTCCTCTGAGCGATTTTTTTTATATTAAAAATATAATAAATAAATTATAAATGGAAACAAAGATTGGTACAAAAGCGCGAAAAATAAAATAGATCGGGGTTGCGAACACCGATCTTTTGAGAAAATTCAAAAGGTCGATGTTTCCAACACTGACCAATTGATTTTGTTTTTTTCCGCGAACCAAAGAATCCCAAAGAGTCCCAAAGAATTTGATTTTTTTATTAATAAAAATATTATTAATTTAATTCATGAATTAGATTATATTTAGGTAATTTTTCGTAACAACTTCGACAGCTCTCGTTGGGATCGTAATTAAAATTTTTTTATCGTCGCAAGCAATCGAGCTGTGGACATTCGAGTCTACTTCCATCGCGTCGAGTCAGATTTGCGATTGGAGAAACGAGCGACTCAAAATTGATTCCGACGCAAACTCATGATAAAAAATACTAATTAAGACATAAGTTAAATATGGAGCCAAATTTTAGATGCACATTTCTCCGACCGCAAACCGAACTCGACGAGAAGAAAGTAGACTCGAATATCTACAGCTCAATGTCTTGCGACGATAAAAAAATTAATTACTATTTCGACGAGCGCGACTGAAGTTTCTACAAAAAAATATTAAGTATGATTAGAATTTTTTCTACAAACTTCAGCAATGCTCGTCGAGACCGTAATTAAGTTCTTTTTATCGTCGTAAGTCAACGAGCTGTAGAAAGCCTAGTCTACTTCCATCGCGTCGAGTCTAATTTGCGATCGGAGAAACGAGCGATTCAAAATTGAGTCCGAGGCAAACTCGTGATAAAAATCACTAATTAAGACATAAGTTGAAGATGAAGCCAAATTTGATATGCACATTCCTCTGATCGCAAATCAGACTCGACGCGATGGAGGTAGACTCGGATATATACAACTCAATGACTTGCGACGATAAAAAAACTTAATTACAGTCTCGACGAGCACATCTGAAGTTGTTACAAAAACTTACCTAAATACAACCCAACTCATAAATTAAAATATTAACGTTTACTACCAAAGTTAAAATATTTTTACAACTGACCTGAAAAAATAAAGAATAACATTTCTTTTTGTTCTGTTTGAATTTCTAAGTGTCCTCCGATTGCATGAGTCTAAATAACACATCTGAACGTAAATTATAAAATATGATTATTATCGTCAAAGATTTAAATTCATGATCATAGATATTATTATTTATTTTTTGAGATTAGTTGTAAAAATAATTCATATTCAGATAAAAAAAATTGAATGGACGTTATTTGCAATACAGTTCATTTTGCATTTTTTGTTCGAAACAACGACCTTTTTATTTATTTTTGAAGCTTCTCAAATATTCTTTATGTTTAAAAATAATTTATTTATTTAATTTCCAATTATAAAAAAATGGGTCCTCAGCATTGTTTAAGATCTCAATTGTAGATCAAAGGGGAAAAAATAATTACACGTGGAAGGCCCCTTAACCAATGGACACGTCAGTCCGAATTTCAGGGACTGACCACTCCGAATTGGTAGTTGATGTTGACCGCAGAAAATCTGCAGCAATTAGAGGAGCCAAAAAATCTCATTTAATGCCGTACACAAAAAAGAAACTGATGCTTAAAACTTAAAAGCGACCCTCAATAGGAAAAGAACAGGGATTCCCCACTTACAACTTATAGTCAACTCAGTACAAGTGTATAATTAAAGTAAATTCAAAAAGCCACCAAACCTTCCATAAACAGATCTAAATAATATGTTTTTTTATAAAAAAAAATGGGTATAGATTACCCTTTATCTTTAGAAGAATCTAGTAACACCATTTCATCATGCCTCACCAAGTCTGCAAGCCACCGTGTAGTAACATAGTGTAGATAGACTTGGCTTAGAAATTAGTAGAAACAAGCGCATTATATGGAGCATAGCATCAAAGAACAGGAGATCAATTAATGTTTATCTAACACTTGAACAAGAAACGAGTTAACATGAATTGCCATCTACGCTGTGGTGTACGGAAAATCATGGGTTTTTCAAATAGTGATACCCCGATCAAAAACAAACACAAACAAAAAACACCGTTGTGAATCAGCTTACATTTTTTTTTTCCCATCTATCAACAACATAACGACGACTAGTACACCAATTTACACCAGCAATCTCTTATCACAGATTTTTGAGGCGCTGGTTTTATATTCATTCATGTAGCAAAGCGGCGATGAACCGTGAGTTCCGATTCGGAGCTCCTTCCGTGTCGGGAATCCAATCTCTCTCCAAGCTGCAATTATGCTCATCTACCTCTTCCATCCATGGTGACGAATAACCCCACACATCAGACGGCGGTTCGTCCCAAACAAACTGATCTCTTTCGCACCTCTCGAACCAGCCTTCATCCAACCTTGGTAGTTCCACAATCTCTCCGAGCTCTGGCTCGGGATCCATTGCAGCTGCTTTGGCCGCGGCTGCTTGTATATCCCTATGGGAGAGCGAGGCAGGCCGTGGTAACGATGACGCTAGCTCCGGGAAATTCAGACTGGCAGCACTTGCTCCCTTCACGCATAATGCAGCCGCATCGTGGGCACGTGCGGCCATTTCTGGTGTGGGGAATGTTCCGAGCCAAATGCGAGACTTTTTCTTGGGCTCGCGGATTTCCGACACCCATTTGCCCCACGCGCGCATCCTGACACCGTGGTACGAAGGGTGTCGGGTCAAACCACGAGGCCGTTTCGTTTTTGCATTTGGCGAAACGGCCGGTTCGGGCTCAGGCTCGGGCTCTGGTGATATTTGGTTAGCAATGGTGACTTGAGGGGTCATGGTATATATGGCATGGAGAGAATATCTGTCAAACAAGTGATATATATGACAAGATGAGGTTAGTGATAAAGATTAAAGTGTGGTTTTGTGCGAAATGAGGTTGTCCCCACTCCCCAGAGGGAATTACAGGCAAGGTTTGGTTCAGACTTCAGATATTGAGATATATATACCTGTGCGGCTGTGCGGCTGTGCCGCTGTGCGTATTTTATTGGAGAAGATGGCAAGTTTGCTTTTCGTGTAGATAGAGAGAGAATGCCAAACAGCCAAAGCGATCGAGGTGGTTGGAGAAGGGAAGAGTGGGGTTTTAGTAGAGAGGTCGGAGGTGAGACGTGAGTGCACAAATTAACAGCGAGCCAAAAAATGGAATTTTTCCATTTTTAAATTTGACTGTAATTATTCCCGAATCACGCTGGGACTGAAAAGATATATATGTACATATTAAACATCTTTTGGCGAAATTCCTGTACTGTCGTCTGTCGTTCCTATATATCCATTATTTCCTCAATTTCAAGGATACGAAGCCCACAAGTTAATTCGAGGTTTTAAAGGTTTCCTTTTTGATACGAATCGTATCTAAAAGAAAACAAAGCTGGAGATACGAATCGTATCCTACGATACGATAGTGAACGAAGAACTGGAGATGAAATCAGGCATATTGTACGTTTCTTTTTTCTGTATATTAATAGCATAACAACAGTGATATGAGTATATATGTTTGACAATTCCTGCCATACGAATTCAGGTTATTAAACTTTTTTTTAACGTGAAGATAGTAGATCATGAACTAATTTAAAAAATTATCACTACAACAGAAAGAGATTTTAATAGCCTCTTTTAATAGCGGCATTCTTTGAAATTCAATATAAAAATAATTTATAACAGACATTGGAGCAAATTTGCTATTAAAATCTCATTTATTATAGTGGATGAGGGTCGGAATCCGTTATTAAAACATTTAATAGCGGCAATTATGACAGTCCGCTATTAAAGAGTGATCTTTAATAGCAGACGGGCCACTAGTCCGCTATTAAAGGTATAGATTTAATAGCGGCATTTTGTGGTCCGCTACTAAAATGTATCCCACAGATTACTCACGACCTTTACAATCTGCAGTGTCCGTTCTAACCAATCCGACGTTCAAAAATCACTCAGAAAAAACTCACGAATTTCCATCTCTTTTTCTCTTTATTTCATTCATCTCTCTTATATATATATTCCACTCTTCATTCTCTCTCAAATTTTTCTCTCCATCTCTCAACTTCTCAATATATAAACACAAAAGATCAAACAAAAAAAAATCAATTCTATTTTTTCTCTCTCTCTCTTAATTTTTTTAAGAGTTAAACTAATTTGTTAATTTTTTGTTTTTTTTATTTTTTTGTTCATTTTTACCTTTGCACTATTTTCACGTCTGTTTTGAAGTTTTTAAAATTTTCCTTTTTTATTTGAAATTCGGTTCTTTTATAATTTTGTTAAGAATTATTTTCATACTGTTGCTATTGTATTTACGTTCATACAGTTGCTTTAAATTTAAATGCACAAATAAACACAAAATTTAAATTTTCATACAACTGTTGCTTTTAAATTTGCATACGTTCGTACTGTTGCTTTTAATAGCTGACACGATCTGACAACTGTCACTGAACAACCGTTAGTTTTTTTAAAATTTCGCATACCTTTAATAGCAGACCTCTGAATAGGTCCGCTATTAAAAGTCGGAATTAATAGCGGAGGTGGCCCAAGGTCCGCTATTAAAAGTGGGAATTAATAGCGGACTTGAAACATGATCCGCTATTAAAAGTTGGAATTTATAGCGAACCCTTCCAACATTTTATAGCCCCCCTTAATAGCAGACCTTAGTCTGATATTAAAGACTATTTTTTGTCGCTATTAAATGTCTAAACTGTTGTAGTGTGTCCACAATATTTATCTATACTAAAAAAATAATATCAATTATTGTAACTGTCTCAATGCAAATTTTTATCATGAGCTCAAGAATATATAATTTTCTTTGTGATCAGCATAAACATATATAAATTTATGAGTAAAATTATTTTGCTCTTAGAAGCATCAAGATATATCGTACAAAATATACCATTTTTCTATGCCATAGAAAATCCTTACTGTTTTTTATAAATATTTTATTGTATTTTCGTTAGTAAAAAAGCTGCACGACAAGTATAAAATATAAAATTGGGAGCTGATACAGTGATACACAATTTGATACGCAATTGATACGCTCGTCCATTTCGTCCTAAAATTCTCTCCATTTTTTACAAACTGTTCTCTCCAGTTAATTTGTAATGCATATTAATTTATTTATAATGCATATTAATTTATTTATAATTTGTAATGCATATTAATTTATTTATAATTTGTAATGCATGTTAATTGTTTTGAGTTACGATTTGTAATGCATGTTAATATATTATAGATTTTCATTTCGTATATATGCGAATTTGTAATACATATTAATTTATTTATAATTTGTAATGCAAGTTAATATATAATAGATTTTCATTCCGTATATATTGTAATGCATATTAATTTATTTATAATGCATATTAATTTTTTGGTGAATATTCATATTTGTTATGCATATTAATTTTTTCTCAGTTGTTATGCATGTTATTACAGCAAGCATGCATATTAAATTGACTAACATGCATAAAAGAACAAAATTAAATTTAAGCTGCACAAAAACTAGAATAGCATCCATAACACCAGAAATACTTGCATAATAACAAATATAACATGCATAACAACAGAAATAACATGCATAACAACAACTAAATAAGTATGCATGTGTTTTTCAATTAACATGAATAACAACTAAAAATTAAGTTTAAGCTACATTAAATCACAAAAACTACTATAACAACTATAATAACATGCATAATAACCAAATAAGTATGCATAGTAAATTAACTAACAAGCATAACAACAGAAAAATGAAGTTTAACATGCATAACAACTAGAATAAGTAAGTATGCATAATAAATCAAATAACAAGCATAACAACAGAAAAATGAAGTTTAACATGCATAACAACTAGAATAAGTAAGTATGCATAATAAATCAAATAACAAGCATAACAACTATAATAACATGCACGACACTAGAATAACATGCATAACAACTTATAACAAAAAAATAAGTATGCATAGTAAAATCAATCAACATGCATGACAACTATAATAACATGCCTGACAACCATATTTTGTATGCTGACGTTTTCAATTAACATGCATAACCAAATTAAGTATGCATAGTAAAATCAATCAACCTGCATGACAACAAGAATAGCATGCCTGACAATCATATTTTGTATGCTGGCATTTTCAATTAACATGCATAACCAAATTAAGTATGCATAGTAAAATCAATCAACATGCATGACAACTAGAATAACATGCCTGGCAACCATATTTTGTATGTTGGAATTTTCAATTAACATGCATAACCAAATAAGTATGCATAGTAAATCAACTAACATGCATGACAACTAGAATAACATGCCTGAAAATCATATTTTGTATGCTGACGTTTTCAATTAACATGCATAACCAAATTAAGTATGCATAGTAAAATCAATCAACATGCATGACAACTAGAATAACATGCCTGGCAACCATATTTTGTATGTTGGCATTTTCAATTAACATGCATAACCAAATAAGTATGCATAGTAAATCAACTAACATGCATGACAACTAGAATAACATGCCTGAAAACCATATTTTGTATGCTGGCGTTTTCAATTAACATGCATAACCAAATTAAGTATGCATAGTAAAATCAATCAACATGTATGAAAACTAGAATAACATGTCTGACAACCATATTTTGTATGCTAGCGTTTTCAATTAACATGCATAACCAAATAAATATGCATAGTAAATCAACTAACATGCATAACAACTAGAATAACATATCTGAAAACCATATTTTGTATGTTGGCGTTTTCAATTAACATGCATAACGGCAGAATTAACATGCATAACAGTAGAAATAACATGCATAACAAATATAACATGCTTTTCAGAGAAGAAGAAATCGGAATCAGGAATCAATCGAAACAATGACGCGATGAAACAGTTTCAAATAGGAAAGAAAATGGAACTGTCCAGTTGTCAAGGTGAAAAAAATTACTGGAGGTGTCCATTGACTGAAAACGTCCATTCGATATCAATTGAGTATCAAATTCGGTATCCCAAAACATTTTCCTATAAAATTAGATATTAATTATTTAACAAAACACAATGGTTAATTATTTAACAAAGAACTTATATTGCTTTGTTTGATCGGAATCAGTTGAAGATATCTGCACTATTTTTTTTAGGGAAAACATTTTTTTGAGAAAAAAATATATCTGCGCTATTAAATTGTCTGCTTTAAAAACCTTCACTCTTTTATTTTTTTTCTATTAAACAAGACAGAGAGTCAAATTAATTAAGTAATAAAAGGTATTTTCAAATAAAATTATAAAATAAAGTCGTTAAACTAAACAACAGTCCTAGCACAAATGGCGTTAGATCTCGTCTCTCTATGGCCATACATCAATTCATCCATGATTTCATCCATACATTCATGTTTTTCATCCAGCATCAATGTAAAGCAGTCATACATT
The DNA here is from genome assembly GCA_964058865.1 of Eleocharis quinqueflora. Lineage (NCBI taxonomy): Eukaryota > Viridiplantae > Streptophyta > Magnoliopsida > Poales > Cyperaceae > Eleocharis > Eleocharis quinqueflora. Next base: position 266,922 of record CAXKVX010000643.1, on the reverse strand, counting down.
CATGTTTTTCATCTATTCATCGATGTGAAGCAGCCATATCGATGTTTTTCATCCATGCATCAATGTTTTTCATCAATTCACCGATGTAAAGCAGCCATACATCTATGTTTTTCATCCATTCATCCATGATTTCATCCATACATCCATATTTTTCATCCAGCATTGATGTAAAGCAGTCATACATCCATGTTTTTCATCCATTCATTGATGTGAAGCAGCCACATCGATGTTTTTCATCAATTCACCAATGTAAAACAGCCATACATCCATGTTTTCCATCCATTCATCGATGTAAGCTGCCACATCGATGTCAAGCAGCCATTCACCGATGTAAAGTAGCAATACATCCATGTTTTTAATACATTCATCCGCAATTTCATCCATACATCCATGTTTGAACGGCACATGCCTAATGTATTCATCCATGTTTGAATGGCAATTTCATCCATTGTCTCGTTGCTTAGTAACAAAGCATCATGGATGCATGAACACGAACGTCCATGTCATGAAAGCATGAACCTATACATGAATCTCGTAGCCTTCGACCTCGTGCAGATGGGACTTAACCCTCTTTTGAGCTCGAGACTTTTGTGTGTGTTTATTGATGGGTCCATATATGTGAAATTTCGTCCCCCATTAAAAAAACTGTACTTGTACACTATAGTCACCCGCGGGGTTACCAATCTCATGAAATCTCCGACCTCTAAAATATCGATGAAAACACGTTTTTCATCTGTGAAATTTGCTTCTGTTCCTTTGTCTTGATGGGAAGACAAACGCTGTTATCTTCTGCCATTCTGCTACCTTTTGATTTCTATCACCAAACTGGTAAGTGGTAACAGTAATTAGCTGGAATCAAAATTATGAAGCAGGTAGAGTTCTTTTGGTCAGGTACCGTACCGGGCTACCGGGACACTGGTTCATCCGTACAAAGAATCATTAATTTTTGAACCGTACCTCATATCTTTTTTTGAGAGTACCGTACCTCATATCTCGCCGTTGGCACATATATGGCCACGTGGCCACGTCTTATTTGGAGCCTGCGTGGCACCATCCGCTCCATTAATTATGTCTTGACTCTTGAGTCATTTTCCCATGTTTACTGTGGAGAGAGATGTAAAATTGAAAATAACCTAATTTTGAGCATGACTAAAATAATATGCATAGTACACCACATTTTGTATTATGCATATAAATATAGGTCAATAAATTGAGATTTAAGTTGTTCAATAAATTTTTCATATAAAATATTGTAGGAAATTTTTTTTTGTGATTTTTAGAGCTTTCTTGCTATTTTTTAAATATTTTTTTAAAAACAGTCCAGATTTAATACTACAAAAGTGTCATTTCTGGCCTGTTTTTAAAAAATATTTAAAAAATAGCAAGAAAGCTCTAAAAATCACGAAATTTTATTTCCTACAAGATTTTGATATGAAGAATTTATTGAGCAACTTAAATATCAATTTAATGACCAAATTAAATATAAATGACCCCATAGTACGTTATGTGGTGTACTATGCATATTATTTTAGCCATGCTCCCTAATTTTATATATATCCTGTTAATATGTATGACTGTATGTTTCAAAAAGAGATGACAAAAAATATTAAGAATACAAATTATTACTAATTATTTTTAAGGTAATGCTAACAACCCCTCATTTACCGCTCTCCGCTAGAAGACAAAAATTTCTGATGCGCTCCGCTACTTTTCATGTTCTGCTTCCTAATTTTGCTGCTTCAAGTCTCTATATTACTGTAAGTTTTTATTTTTTTTGTTGCAAATATTTATATTAGAAAATTTGCATCTGTTTTTTCAATAAATTTAAATATAAGACGTGCATGTAACAATATATAGACTTTATTGTTCTAATATAAAGACTTGTAATTTTTTACATCAATTATGCTGTAAGTCTTTATATTAAAAATTTTACAGCAATTTTGTTGCAAATTTAAATATAAAGATTTTAGACCTAAATATAAAGACATACATGAGAGCAGACAGAGTAAAGCGGAACTGGAGCGAACAAACAGAACATTAATTAGTTTTGTCTTCTAGTGACAGACGTGTAAGGGGAGCGATTAAGGGAGAACATATATTTACTTTTATTTTTAAGACATTCTAAGTGAAAGTTAGCTCTTAATTTGTCTTTCTATAATAGTTAACCTTGTAAATTAAATATAAGAAATAAGCCTCAATTACTCGATAATTCATTCAAAGACAATGTTAAGTGACAAATATATATAGGGGCGGATCCAGGATTTCCGTCAGGGAGGGGCAAGATCTATCATTTTTTTTCAGGAAGGGACAAAATGATGCACATTTTAAAATATACATGTTTATTTTGCAAAAAAAAATTAACAAATCGTACAAATACACAAGCTTATTTTGCGAAAAAAAATTTCAGGGTGGGGCGGCTGCCCCTCCGTGGCCTCATGTAGCTCCGCCCCTGAATATATAGTTGTTTATTTTAAGATAAATATTAAGGTCAATGCACTCAAATTTAAATATTTACAGTTGAAAAGAAATTGTCATGTGAGACATAAATTAACAATTTGAAAGTTGTTGCAAATAACTATGAAACACAATATTCAATAACAACTGCTCTATGTATTAAAAAGTATATTTTTTCAAACTTGGTTCAATATCTTGAAATATTTCATAATATAAGTTTTCGAATTTAGCATTTAAATCCAATATTCTTCTCTGTTAAGCATGCCTTGTTTTACGAAATGCGTCAATAATTTTCATAATTGGTACATGCAAAGTAACCAGCTTTGTTTGAAGAAAATATATAATATGCAATTAAACAATAAATATCAACAGATTAAATGTGCATATCTCCAATACATAGGAACTAAAAAAAAGAAAAGGAAATAATGAAAAGCACAGCACGTAGCCAGTTCTGTGAACTGGAGAGAGAGTTATCATCGCATTAAGTGGGAATTTTTACATAAAGGTAAGAAAAGCATTTTGTTTTACAGATATGTCCAACTGCCTTTTAAAAATATCACAAAAAATCAAGAAAACAAATAATACTTAATTTAAAATTTATACTGAAATATTAAGAGAAATGCATAAATTAGAAAAAAAAATAGAAGCGCAAGTAATACCCACGTTTTTTATTTTCTGTGAAATGTTTAGAGTTTTTTTTATCCTATTTATTCAATTTTTTTTATCTTTGATTCTATATAAATTTTTTCCCATTAAGTGGGCTAGCTTTAGGTCCGGATCTTGTTTGGTCCATTGTACGCAATAAAGATTGTCTCACAACATGTCAGTGTGTTTTATGATTTTCATAATTTTTGACATTTAGCTGTACGAGGTTAATTATTTCAAAACACGTGTCGAGTGTTCAGCTCTTTTAGTCTAAAGTTGGCAGACGAGGCGGATCGGGTACCCGTGGGTCCAATTCGGACGGATTCATGAGACCACGGGTAGGACGGGTCCACGAATATGACAGAGCGGGTTACCACGGATCCAGTAGGGTAAGGTGGGATCCGACCCGTGGTAAATCCAGACGGGTTGGACGAGCACGAGTTTGGGCGGGTTGGATTCCCGCTGGTTTTTTTTTTGAATTGAAAAAATTGAAAAAAATGGTAAAACTTCAACAACAAAAAAATCCGAAAAATTTCTAAAAAAATCCGAAAAATGTATAAAAATTATGAAATAATTTTATGAAGTATTTTTCTAAAATATTTTATAATTATGTCATTTTTATTTATATTTGTCATTAAAATCGAAGAATATTCAAATAATGTCATGAGTTTGTCACGGGTTTATCACGGGTGTCACGGGTTTAACACGGGTTTGTCACGAGTTTATCACGGGTGTCACAGATTTATCATCACGGGTTGGCATGGGTCAGGCGGGTTCACACAGGTATGGCACAGGTTACCACGAGTTTGGCACGAGTCGGGCGGGTTTGGTCGGGTCACAGGTTTGACGGGTCACGAGTTGGGACGGGTTTCGGGAAAAATGGGGCTCCCCGCCCCGCCGTAGACCCACTGATTTTTTTCCACGGGTCAGAACGGATTTGCACCTCGGATCGGGTAGGTCACTGATCGGACCAGGACGGGTCGACCCGTTCGGGTATTATTAGAACTCTAAGTTGGCTTACTTTTCATCATTAATAATCTTTAAGGTAATAAGGTCTCATCCCAAATTGAAAAGAAAAAGAAACAGAGATAGTAAGTATAGTAACAATAGGTATTTTGCTTTTATTTATATTTATATATTTTTTTAGAACTTGTATGGTTATTTGAGCTAATCAATGCCTATGGTTTTCCATCCAAAAGAAAGAAAATATAATAAATTTCTATTTTTTTTTCTATTTACAAGTTCTATTTGATTAGTACGGTTTTCCATCCAAAAGAAAGAAATAACTTGTATGATTATTTGAGCTAATCAATGCCCCTAGCCGAGTTAGTACGGTGGTCTTTAATCTTTTAAAATTTCATGATAACATTAGTGATGATGAGTCTTGTGACTTTGATGAGAAACAAGAATCTTTCAATGTGAATAAACTTAAAGAAAATTACTTGTTGAGTTCAAAAAAGTCTTTAGAAATTAAGGATGCTATGATCAATGATCTAAAATCGAAACTTGAATTGCTACAAAATAGGATAAATGATATTGAAACCAAAATCAATTTTGAAAAAGAAAAAGAATTGAAGGAATCACATCCTTGAGCTTCAAAATTTGTTAAGTTTGTTAAGTCTTCAAATAATGAAACCAAAATTTTATGACAAAATGTATATTGGTCAAGGTCCACATGATAATATCGGTCTTGATTTTGTGAAAGAACAACCCCCTAAAATTGAAAAGCAAACTCAATTGAAAAACAAACCTACCAAAGCAAATAACCATGCATATAAGTATGATAAGAGATAAACAAAAAGTCCAAATTTACCAAGTCTAATTCTAGTATGATGGTACTCAAACCTAGAATTAGAAATAATTATAGGACTACCAACCAACGTAGAGCACAACCACTAAAACTCTATGTCAATGATAGGTATGGTAGATTTCAAGAGGTACACAAGAAACTTGGAAATAATTTTGGAAGAAAAAGGTTTACAATTGCTTTTCAACTAAGACTAACCCTAGAATTGCTATACATAATTGCAAGAATTTTAGTAGTAATTTTAAAAAGATAGAGCCTTACATCACTAATCAATCAATACTTCATCCAAAGAATATTAAGAACTTTCATGATAAGTATAGGTTGGTAAAGAGTTATTGGACAACAATTAATAACAATATCAATGATCATAGCAATCTTAATCCTAAAGCACCACTTTGCTCATTTTGTTTGAGATTTGGACATCATGAAAACTTTTGTAGATTGAGAAAAAGGTAAGTTTGTGAAACCACTTGCACTTCCTAGCACAAGTGATACCAAATTCATTGTCTAGATGGTCACTAGACTTTTCCTAATTTGTTCATCATTTGTATATTAGTTTGAGGGGAAGTCATGTAGCAAAACATATATTTCAATGTATAATATTGATTGAATTATATGTTTTTGTGAACTTTAATTAAGTTTTATCCAAGTCACAATCTTATCTGAACATTTGCATGAGCAAGAACATCATTGGCAATTGAACTGTGCCCTATAAATGCTAAAGAATAAATTTGGAGCATAGCAACAAATTAAAACTCAATAAGTAGCAAAAATTGTTTAAAGCGTTATGGGAGGCGTTACAACGAGTTGAAAACTTGTTATAACGGCATGGAACCTGTTATAATGGGTTAGAAGACCCAAAAACTAGTCGTTGGAGTAATTAAATGGTTGAAGCGTTACAAGGATGAAGAGAGAAGCATTATAACGGCTGGGAACTCATTATAACGCCTCAGCAACTCGTTATAACGAGTTGCTGTAATGCCAGGCAAAAATTGCCTATTTAAGACCCATTCTTCTCAAAACTTACTCAGACTCTGCTTGAGCGAATTTCTACTCCTTGGAAGTTACTAAACTCTATTCCTCCTCAGAAAACTCAAATAACCTCCCCAAGAACTCAAATAACTGTCTCAAAGCAAGATGCTTTTCAACACAATTCTTGCTCTTATTTTCCTCATGGCACCAAGCCCTCCTAAGTTTCGAAAGGTTGTAGCAAGAAAGGCTACAATCTCCTCTTAAGCAAGAGTCCAGATTGGAAGTGGAGAAGGATCTGGGCAGCAAGTGTATGAATGATCATTACGTGCAAGAAAAGGAAAGGAAGAAGACCCCCAAGAAGAACCCTCAAAGCCCATAGGGAGACAAAATCCCATAGAGATTTCCTCTACCAATCTGTTCTTGTTCCGAACACCAAAAGACTACAACAACTTCTTAAGTAAATTTAGAAAGCGTAAGATTTCAAAGCCCTATTACTTTAAAACGAATGAGGAAAATAGGCTAGATGGTCAACTTGGTTTATTGTTCGGGATTATATTGAATTTTGGCAATGACAACCAATTATAGAGTGTGACCTTATGTACCAAGAGTTGCCAATGCGGATACTTTACACCAACATGAAACCTACAAGTGAACCATGGGGAGTTACAACGTATATATGTGGCCAAGAGATACCAATTACCATCGATACCATTTGTGATGTATTTGGTTTTTCCAATGTGGAAGAGGAAGTGTACCCGTTTAGGGTTTGGCCAAATGATGCAAATGAATTTGATTACAAAACTTGATTTTGTGCTCACAACAAGAAGGAAAAACTAACCATAACCCACTTACGGACAATTTATCGCTTAGGCTTTCAATTCATCAATAACATTCTTACCCCTAAGAGTAAAATTAAGACCAATTTGAAAATGAATGCCATGTATCTTCTTAGGCATTTGATATGTTTCGACAAGGTTGTTCAAATACTATACATCATTTTGAACCATATGAGGTTTGCCTTAGCCAATACCCCGAATCATGAGGATAGAGACCGATGTATGAGCTTACGTTGCAAAACATGGATTACTATTGAGGAGTGTATGAAAGGTTGGAAGAGACCGATGCCTTCCAAGAGCAATATCAAGCATCGTGGATTGAGAAGTATGGCTTTTGGGGTCCTTTGCGTGGAGATGACAATTCCTAGACGTTGTGAGGATGAGAGTTCTTAGTTTTATTTCTTTTAAAAGTTGTAATTTGCTATGCTCCTTTACAAACTTTTGTCTCATGTACTCATGCCTTTGTATGCACTTTTCTTTATGAATGCATGCTTTGATTATATGTGTCTTGATATATATTGCTCTCATTATCTTATATGTGATGCCTTCTCATTAATCTCCTATGTTTAATTGGTAAATCATATGAATTGTTCTACATTTGCAAATATTATTTCATTACGGAGAGTAAATTGCTTGACTTGTATAATTGAATATGTGCTAAAATTCAGGGAGAGTAAAATATGTTTGAGCCTTTTGCCTTAATTTGCAAAAATGGGGAGAAATGAAAGATGTGCATCATTTGATATGCACATCTCAATTGGTTTTGCAAATTGCCAAAAGGGGGAGTTTGCTAGAATTAATTTGATATTAATTCATCAACTCAACTCTTGTTTGACAATTTGCAAAACACATAAAGTACTAACCTTGCACAATTGAGTTTTGGTGAGATACATGTTAAAACAGGTACAATCCAATGTCAAACATGCTCATACATGTCCTGGACAAGTCAAGACATGGTCTAAGCATCAAGGAAAGGCTTCAAGGCACAAGACTGAGCCATGCGTTACCATAACGCTTGCTCAGGCGTTATAACGAGCCTCCAACTCATTATAATGGGTCATCAAGGCGTCACAACACCTTAGGAGGAGAGAGAAGGCCAGACTGCTAGAAAAGTCTGAGGCAAGCGTTACTGTAACGCTCCAGCAAGGCGTCACAATGCCTGGCCATCCGTTATAACACCATACCCATGCATTATAACGAGTTAGGAGTTATGTGGCCCAGTTGTCAGCTATAGAAGGACATGCAGGGAAAAGGTCCAAGGCGTTATAATGCCTTCTCCAGGCGTTATGGATCATGTTGTATCGCTAGAGGCTTTTCTTCACTGATCAAGACTCCAAGAAGTGCTCAGCCTATATAAAGATGTCAGATTCGACCCAGAAGATCATCCAAACATTCAGAAAAGCTTCCAATCTTCAATTGAGCACAACAGAGAGTCTATTTCAAGTCTCCTCAAGCTACCTAAATCTGAGAGCACTTAGGCTAGCTACATATTGTCTAATTGTCTACCCTAGATCAAACCTTGCTATACTTTAGTCTTTTGATGCACCATCTTTGTGTTGTCAAGTGGTGCATCCTTGTTCTTAATTGTTTGGTCAATTGGACCTTTTGTTACGGTGTAGAGAGGTGTTGCCTCTTGCATCGAGTTAGAAGAAGAAGATTAGCTATCTTGTGTTGGAAGAAGCTAAAGATCGTCTCTGCCCCTTTGTAAAAATATTTGGTTATAGTGCAACGACCTGGAAGATGTTTTATTTCGGGAGACCCGTGGACGTAGGCCTATGTTTCTTTTGATAGGCCGAACCACGTTACATATCGTGTCACTTTGTGCTTGATTGCTCCCTCTTCACTCTCTCTCCTTTTAAGCTTTTTGATCTCTATTATGTGATTTGCTCTTAGACTTGCTTGCTAAATTGAATTGGCTAGGTGATTAAGGTCTTGAAAATCTGAATTGAATTCTAAATGTTTCCGCACTAATTCTTGACCTTTGAATTGCGTCTTATTAGTGAAATTTCACTTAAGCCCCAATTCTAACATTTATATCCTATAGATCTTTCAGGGTATCCAACGAAATAGCAACTAATAGTTCTTTCATCCAGTTTCTTTTCTGTCGGTCTATAAGGCCTTGCTTCTGCTGAACATCCCCAAATTCGAAAATGATTTAGACTAGGCTTGCACCCAAAATAAATTTCAAATGGGATTTTATTATTCGCTTTATTTGGAACTCTGTTGAGAATATAAGCTGCAGTTTTCACTGTTTCTCCCCCCACAAACTTTCTAGTAGAGTCGTACGAGCAATCATACTTCTCACCATGTCTTTGTGGGTGCGATTGTGTCTTTCAGCAACACTATTCATTGTAGGCGATCCTGGCAATGTATAATGTGACACAATCTTGCACTCCTCTAAGAATTTTGCGAAGGGTCCTGAACATTGTTCTCCTAACCCGTCATATCTGCCGTAGTATTCACCACCACGATCATATTTGACGACTTTAACGCGTTTGTTAAGTTGTAACTCAACTTCCGCTTTATAACTTTGGAACATGTCTAGTGCTTCAGCCATTTCTTTAACTAAGTAGATGCGTCCATATCTTGAATGATCATCTATGAATGTGATAAAATACCGATGATCATTTCTTGTAGCCTTTGGAAAAGGACCATAGATATCGATATGTATCAATTCTAAGATATCATTACACCTTTTGGCATCATACTTGCGTTTATTAGTTTGTTTTCCTTTTATACAACTTACACATTCTTTGGAATTAGTAAAGTCTAAAGGTGTGAGAATATCATTAGACACAAGGCGTTGGATTCTTTGCATAGAAATATGTCCCAAATGTCTTTGCCATAATGTCGCTGAATTCTCATTAATTAATTTATGTTTTCTAATATCAATGCACAAGGCTTATGTGTGTGAAGTGTCTATTTCAATAAAATAAAGATTGTCGTAAGAAGATAAAAAATCAGAAGCAACTTGTTTTGTATTTTGAAACAAACTGAAATTTTCATTACCAAATAAACATACAAAACCATTCATGTCCAAATAGGAAATAGAAATTAGGTTCATTCGAAAGGAAGGAACCACTAATGCATCAAAATACAAATAAAATCCAATCCTACACAACAATCTAAACTTTTCTATGCCTTTGACTTTAACCTTCCTGCCATCTCCCACGTAAATGTAGTGTTCATCTTGATTTGGCTTTCGAAGGTTTAGGCAGTCCTGCATGGATATATTGATGTTAGAAGTTGCACTTGAGTCTAACCATCAAGTATATTTTGATATTGTACTTAAATTAACTTCATAACAAACTAAGCCATGACACATACCTTTCTTTTTCAACCACGAAGCATAGTTGGTACATTGTAACTTGATGTGCTCGGGCTTCTTGCAAAAGTGACAAGTTACCTTACTTCCCGATTTCTCGAAAGTATTGTCAACTTTCTACTTCTTTTCTGCAGCTTCTTTAACGGGCGTTTTCTCCTTGTTATTCTTGCGCTTATTCCTTCTGGGATTAGGTGTTACAACATGAGCCTCCTCTCCCTTAGCCAACTTTTGCCTCTCCTCCTCATGTACCAGCTGAGCTTCAAGCTCAACCACTGTCCATTTTTCCTTCAGACAGTTATAAGTCATACTGAATTGACTGAAGGAGGGAGGAAGCGAAGTTGTATTCAATGAGGAGATCATCAAAGAAATTGAACTCGTGCGAAAGAAGCGCACACTGGAGCTTGATCATTTTAGTGATGTGCTCCCTAATCCCAGTTTACCCCTTGTACTTAAGAGTATGAAGTTTAGTCATGAGCGTACGAATTTGTGTCCTTTTGCTCACGGTAAACTTCTGCTCTAAAGCACTAAGGTACTTCTTAATGCCAGAATCCTGATCGAGAATACAACCTTGGAGAGTTTCGTGGGTTGTCATTTTCATGATCATAAGACACATCCTGTCGTTATGATTCAAATCCTCCATGTCAGCCTTTTCAGGAGCGGTGGGCTCCTTTCTAGCTGCCACGGGGCGATCATAACGTAGTGCCCGATCGTACTTCATCATCTCCAAAAACAACCAAAGTTTGGAGTCTCATAGGTGAAAGTTTGCCCCAGTTAGGGACGGAATCTGATTCATCATTGTCAAATTGTCTGAAAAATAGAAAACAAAGGAAATATCAGTTTATGTGTCACGTTCCTTAATCACAATTTACAAATCTATTTAAAAGCCTTGAACAAAAAAACTCTAAATGACTCTATTAATTTCATTTTAATCAACAATATTATCCTGCATGGGACCCCAAAGAGGGCAGTCAATACTCTTAGATATTGTGGTGTTATGCACAAGTACAAATGAGAAATTTGGCCGCTCTTGCCGATGGGTCCGATTGGCATACCTACGTACTAGTGACCAGGCCAGTCAAGTGAGAGAGGTGAATCACAAGCATACTACTTAAGTACCAAGCCTCAAATATTTTTCTAGACATCACTGGCACGCAACTTCTTATTACTTTTCTTTATGCACCTTACTTTATGTGTATTAGTAACTACTTAATGTATTAATCCTCTGAAGGGAGCAATTAATAATCTGTTGCTAACACACGTCCTTTTAACTTTCATGGGGCATCTTGCTTGTTACTTTAGCGAAGGTGTTCGGAAGGAAACACGATCGTTTAACAAGATGTGACATGTATTCCTAATTGCCTTCAAATAGATCAAAATTGTGTAAGGGTATACAATGGACGTATCTTAAAAGGGAACTAATCGTCCATAATATATATATGTTGTATTATCAACTAAATATGGGATTTAAATTAGAATTTTCCAATTTTTCTAAATATTCTTTAATACCACATTTTAATCTTAATTGAATCCTTTTAGAATTTAGCAATTTTATCTTGGCTTTTATTAGCATTTATACTAATTATAGATATTTAGCTAAATTCTATATATTAAGATTAAAAATAATAGTAATTTTGTAACAAAATTAATTGTAATTATATATAAATTATATATATATATATATATCCTAAATTATAATTAATTTACAACTACTCCTAATTAACAAAAAAAAATTCTGAAAAATGGCACAATTAACCTGTCAATTCAATTGTTTTGTGCCACTTTCTAGAGTCATTGCGGTCGCAAGCAAATTCATTGCGGCCGCAATAAATCCTGTCAATTCAAGTTTTGTTTTCTGGAATTTCCAGAAAACAACACAAATATTGTTCTGTTGCGGACGCAATCACCCTAGGTTGCGGCCGCAATCACACTTGTCAATTCAAATTTTAGGTAGCCAGCAACCCAGAATCGAAATCCTGTCAGTTAATTCAATTCTGCCCCACAACAGTACTGAAATCCCATTATCTTGCGGCCGCAATGAGCCTATGACTTGAATTTTTTTTTAATTTCCAGAAACAGAGACATACCTAAAATGCATTGCGGTCATAATATCATTTCTTGCGACCGCAATTGACCTTGTTTTAGCACAAATTTGCTCTGTTTTGAAAATAAAACTTTCTGGATCTACTATTTCGAATTTGTGACCAAAATTATTGCATTTATTTCTTAAAAAACAACTTTAGTTGTCAAATAACTATTCTAAATATTAATAAACATAAAATTTGAATAATATGAATTTCAAATTCGCATAAATGGCGAGAAAATTTGATAAAATTCAAATTTAAGTTTAATTAATACACCAAGAACTAATTATTCACAACTTCAAGAAAAATCAACCAAAATCGCAATAATTAAAATTCGATAAATTCAGTAAAAAAATAATATTTCAAGCATGCACATTGGGAGGCTCTGATACCACTTGTTGGAATAATCAATTGATGCAATTCATTAAGAGTATCAATTAAATAACCATTCCTTAATCTAATACAATTGCAATTCAATCAATCAAATAAACCGTTGCGACATGAATGAAATAATAAAAGGGCGAAAGCGTATTTTACTTACTATCGATCTCCAACAATAGTCTTCGGTCTTTACCTAATCAACGGTCGAGATGTCTTGAATCGAGGAAGCGGCTTCACGTCGTGTTTCTCGGCGAGTCCTTCCAAATTATTCAGGGTCGCCTTTCTTTTCTCTGACGATCACGAAATCCCAGCAGAGTATTAACACTTAATGGATAGTGTGTAGGTGGCTATGCACAACTCATGTGCCCTATCATAAGTAATATTCTACTGTAATCATTACCCCTAACGTTTGGAGACTCGGGACCTTTTATAGGGGTCTAAGTGTATCTTGGAAAGATGCCAAATCAATTATCAAATATTCATCAAATGTTTGTAATTATATTCTCTCCAATTCTCTTCCAAATTCTAATATTTACTGCTGTAAATACATCCACGAATTTGGTACAAAAGTTATATTTTCCAATCAGAAAGATAGCGAGAGATTTAGGCAGTCAAAACATGCCTTACGGTAGGTCTCTTGTGGCTGCAATGAATATCATTGCGGTCGCAATAGACTTAGCAATTCCAAACTTGGCAACTTCCTGCCAAGGCTCTTGTGGCCGTAATGGGATTCATTGCGACCGCAATCAATCATGCCAAAAGTTGGCTGATTTTGTTGCCATCTTCTCCTACTGTATTATGGTCGCAATGAATCTTATTGCGGCCGCAATAGATCTCGTTTTGTGCTGTTTTGCTTGGGCTTTGATCCAAATTAAGTTGGATTTAGCCTAAATAATATTTCTGACTTTACACTAAGACTCATATATATATATTAATTGATCATAATCATTCCATCAATAATTATAATCAATTTGGTTAAGTTCTATATGCATTCGTGGCCAAAATCTTGATGAAATACATATAATGCCTTGAATATTAATTAATCACCTTTAGCGGCATTTCCACATGTTACTCCTCGTAACATTAGCAACAGTACATGACATGTTGTAATCATATAACACGTAGTTCAAACTTAATTTATTGAAATTGACGTCTCAATTTCAACATATTTTTCATTGTGTTATAATGTGATAGTAAGCAAGCCCAACTAGAGCTGTCAATGCATCATATAGGATCAGATTCGAGCATGATCAAAATGCACAATTATCAAAATTTTATAAGAACCATATATACAGATTCATTTTTGTTAGAATGTGTGTAGGAATTTTCACTAAAAGCGCAAGACTAAGGTCAAATTATTGTGCGAAAGCAATTTCAATTCAATTTAAATCTTTTAAACCTTAATCACCTAGCCAATTAATAGAGCAAGCAATTCTAAGAATCAATTGAGTAAATACAAAAATAGAGATCAAAGAGCTAAAAGGAGAGTGAGAGTAAAGAGAGAGCATCAAGAACAAGTGACACACTATGTAACGTGATTCGACCTATCAAAAGAAACTTAGGCCTACGTCCACATATCTCCCAAAATAAAATGTCTTTCGGGTCGTTTCACTATAATCAAGTATCTTTTACAAAAGGACGGAGACGATATTTGACTTCTTCCAACACAAGTAAGCCAATCTTCTTCTCCTAACTCGATGCACAAGATAACACCACAATACACGCTACAAGGTCCAATTGACTACACAATTAAGGACAAGGAAGCACCACTTGACAACACAAATGTGGTGCACCAAAGGCTAATCAAATAGCTAAAGAATGTTATCTCGAATAGACAAATAGAGAATGGTAGCTATCCTAAGTGCTCTTAGACTTAAGTAGCTGGAGGAAACTTGAATAACGCTATCTTTAGTGCTTAATTACTGATGGGAAGCTTGTCTGAATGTTTTGATGACCTTCTGGTTCGTATCTACAATCCTTATATAGGCTGAGCACTTCTTGGAATCTTGAATCTGTGAAAACTGCTCCTAGCGTTACAGAAAAATCTCATAATGAATTGAAGATGTTATAACGCCTTGGACTTGTTCCCTCTTTGCCCTTCTGCTGCTGACATGTGGGCGAACAATCTGCTAACCCGTTATAACGCTTGGCTGAGGCGTTATAAGGGATGCCAACCCGTTGCGACGCCTTGCTGGAGCGTTACAGTAACGCTTGTCTCGAAAAAATCCAGCATCTGCTCCTTCTCTCTCCTCCTGAGGCGTTATGACGCCTTGGGAACTCGTTATAATGCATCTGTAATTCGTTATAACGAGTTGGCTACCGTTATGGTAACGCTGTGCTCTGTCTTGTGCCTTGAATTTTTTCTTGATTCTTAGACCATGTCTTGACTTGTCCATGACATGTTTGATCATGTTTGACATTAGTTTGTACCTGTTTTAACCTGCATTTTCACCAAAATTTAATGTGCAAGGTTAGTACTTTATGTGTTTTACAAATTGTCAAGCAAGAGATGAGTTGATGATTTTAATCCAACAATTTTCACTAGAAAATTAAGGATTCAAATGCGAATCCATATTCATTATCGTAACACATTTCTTATCAAATTCAGATTATGTTTGATTTTTGTTGTTAAAACATCAAAATTACCAATACACGCTAACACGCCCAACACAAATAAATATAATTATTATAGTAAAAACATAATCTAATAAAATAAATTTACATGAATTATTGTAATTTATTTTTTTACTTACATTTTTGCAGCAACACAAATCATATATGAATATTATGATAATTCTATTTAATGCAGATTTTTTTTTCAAAATTGATATGAATGTCTATTGGTTCAAGAATTCAAGTGATTAATTATTTGGTTCAAGAATTCAAGTGATTAATTATTTGGTTCAAGAATTCAAGCGCTTGGTGATGCTAGAATTTAATTTTCTTACAGAATTAATTGGTCTTAGATGCTACTAAAATCTGCTCCATATAATTGAATGTTTAAGCGACGTCGCAATGTGTTTCTGTCTTTCTGAGACGCAAAGAAAATTAAGAGGCGGATTCCATGATCCTTCCACCTTTTATTTTTATATATAAGGCAAGATAAGCAGAAGTTTGAGATTTAAATTTAAAAATAAAAAGAAAATGCGCTTCTCCTTCTAGTGTTCCATCCACTAGATCTCCAGATATTTCTTGTATCAAATCAGGTTGGATCTTTCTTTGAGCAAAGGCAATAGAAATGCAACAGCCAACAGCATGAACGCCAGCAGCTTTTACTGGCAAAATCAGGATGAGAAATTGCTAAATTGACACACTCAATTCTTCTTCTGTTGTTCCCTAGCTATTATTTTGTTAAGAGCAGAAATTTATATTTGGAAAGTTCTACATGATAGAAAGTAGTCAAAAGGTGATTTTATGCTTCTATTATTTCTCTTTAAATGTACTGGTTCATATCTTATCTCAAACTCATTTAATAAGACCGTACCTTCCTTGAAACATAAACAGAAAAAGTGAAACGAAGATAAAAAGCATGAAATAACAAATTTGAAGGCAGTGTGGGGTCCTTCCAATTTAATTTGCCCATACCAGGTGTGGTACTGGTACACTATTTGTGCACAATTTGCCACCTTCTGATAGCTTCTAATGCATGCACCTGTACTGGTACACTATTTGTGTACAATTTGCCACCTTCTGATAGCTTCTAATGCATGCACCAAAGTCAGATGCTACAGAAACACGATCGGATTACATCAAAAAAGGTGGGTGGTTGTGACTTGGTGTAGGTAATATTTCAATCGTCTCTTTCACTGGCAACTGATCTCCATTCAATCTCAAATTCACATTCGATATCTATATAATTTAAATATTATCTTCTGAGATCGTTTATATTCGGTGTGGCAAATATACACCACTTTGTGTTGGATGCCAC
This sequence comes from Eleocharis quinqueflora, assembly GCA_964058865.1. Classification (NCBI taxonomy): domain Eukaryota; kingdom Viridiplantae; phylum Streptophyta; class Magnoliopsida; order Poales; family Cyperaceae; genus Eleocharis; species Eleocharis quinqueflora. The sequence goes on along the minus strand of CAXKVX010000643.1, from coordinate 250,493 downwards.
ACAAAAGATGGACCCATGCATCATTCACATAAGATGTCAATGATTGTTGCATAAACACTAACAACCCCAACAAATTTGCAGATTGTGGGTCCTCTATTTTGCAACTTACCACACAGTGTGGGAAACTGGGAATCTAAACCGTACCACATAAGATCTGAACTCTTCAGGGATATTCAGACAAATCACCTCCACTTCAAATGTTAATGGAGATGTTTCTGTTTAATTAATCGACATAATATATTGAAAATCGGAATGTACTTTTGTGCAGCTGTGTGATGTTTCTCACTATAAAATATCTTTGTTTGGAATTAATTATTTCTCTCCACTGATATCACAATGAACATTATTTATATGCACAGTGCTGTCCTATGTACTTTCTAGAAAATCACCATGTATTTTTGCGTTTGTCGCGAGCGTTGGTGAGCAGTGATTAGAAATTTGAACGACTAGGGAGAGAAACGAGAGATCACGTGGTAGGCTGTACTTAGGTACTGCCACGTTTTATTGCGGTTTTGCCTCATTTTTTATAGAGAAATTATTCGTTATTTTTAATTTCGTATTTCATATTTTTATTTCGCATAAGATAAAATTATTTTTTATTTTGAATTTCGTATCTAACTTTTCGTCTCTCACTCTTCTTATTTTTTTGTCTTATTTTTATTTTGTATTATTTTTTTTGAACTTATTTCTTTATCTCTCAACTGCATATTTTTTCTTATTTTTTTCTTTATCGATGAAAACATTAAAAAACATCGTTGAATCCATGTTTCGCATCGATGAAACTGAAAATCATCGACGAATGTCAGGTTTGCATTAATGAATCGATGAGAACATTGAAAAATAACGATGAATCGATGAAGATAAAAAATCGATGAAAACATTGAAAAACGACAATGAAACGATAAAACATTGCAAAACATCGATGAATTGATGAAAAAAACAGAAGGGTTAGTATAACCATCACAGCAGTTAGTATAACCATCTGAGATGTTTGTATGACCATCAAAGGAGTTAGTATAACCATCTAAGATGTTAGTATGACCATATTCTTAGTTAGTATTTGCACATTCTTATATAGTGCAGATTAGACTTGAAACAGTGGAAAAAAAACAGATTCAAAATAACTAGTCTGACCACCTGCTTTATTTAGTCTTAATACCTTTTTATTTAGTATACACACATATTTGATTCAGTATACACATCATTTTTGTACAAAACAGACTTGAAACAACTAGTATGACCATCAGATGAGTTAGTATAATCATCTGAGATGTTAGTATGACCATCAAAATAGTTAGTATGATCATTAGAGAAGTTAGTATAACCATCTTAGATGTTAGTATGACCATCAAAAGAGTTAGTATGACCATCATAGGAGTTAATATGACCATCAGAGGAGTTAGTATGACCATATCTTTAGTTAGTATACACATAATTTCTGTACAAAACAGACTTAAAATAATGCAAACAAAAACATACTTGAAACAACTAGTCTGAACATCTATTTTATTTAGTTTGAACATTCTTCTTATTTAGTCTGAACACATTTTTCATTTATATGTGCCTCAAAATTGACTTGAAGCAGTGCAAAAACTGACTTGAAATAGCTAGTATGGACATCTATTTTATTTAGTCTGAATACCTTATTTAGTCTTAACACCAGTTGTATTTAGTCTTAACACTTGTTGTATTTAGTATGAACTAATATGACTATATCTTAGTTAGTATGATCTCAAAATAACGTTTGATCTTTGAACGAACGTAACTTTTGACTCGTAGCTCTGATTCACGCGTATGAGCACTTTTCGAAAATGACACGACATGACGTACACACATTATCGAGGTCTCACCCTATAACGACGATGTTTTGACCCCGAAAAATGCTTCTAAAGCCTGCAAATCACATTTTTTAGATTTTTGCTCAAATTTTTCCAATAAAAATGCTTTAAACAGTGCAAAAACATATTTGAAATAACTAGTATGAAAACATGTTATATTTAGTCTGAACACTTGTTTTATGTAGTATGCACCTCTTGCATTTTGTGCAAAACTGACATTGAACAGTGCAAAAAAAGACTTTTAAAAGCTAGTATGAATACATCTTTCAACTAGTTTGAATACCTATTTTATTTAGTCTGAACACATATTTAGTATGAACACCTATGTTATATGAAAAACAGTGTAAATAGTGTGTAGGGCGGAAACGTTCGGAATAATGAGCGCATTCCAACTTTCCATTTTTATTCGCTTTGACTGTTTGATTTTTCATTTTTAGAAAGCGTTTGACTGTTTGACTTTTTCTTTTTAGAAAGTTAGTTGGGATATGCATACATGATATAAGAATTGGGGTACAGTTAGTTAATCCATTTTTAATAATAAAAATTTAATAAATAAATTATAATTATAAAAAAAAAATTTCGGAAGTTGGAAAAAAAAATCAGAGTTTCAATTAAAAAAATTCAAATGACATCACCACTCAATTGATTTCAGAAAAAAAATTCTTTGAATAACTCTAAAAAAGGAAGATTTATATTTATGATCATATTTTAAATTTTGAAAAGTAAGAATATATTTATAATCCTGATTTCAAATCTTTGATAACGATTATCCTATTTTTTTAACGCTTACATTCACTTGTGTTATCTAGTTACATGTGTTCAAAAATTCAGACAAACCAAAAATAATTCTGTGCCAGCGAAATATGCGTTTCAGACTCTCCATTCAGAATTGTTTTCTGAAGTTTGCATTCAAAAGCAACATTCAGATTCTGAATTCACAGGTGCACGTTAAAAAAATAGAATCATCATTGTCGAAGATTTGAATCTAAGATCATATGTGTTATTCTTATTATTTTAGGCCACGCATACGAAAATTCACACTTTTGTGCGTTGGAATATTTATTATTAAAAATATTAATAATTTAATTCTAGTTGGGTTATATTTAGGCAATTTCTGTAACAACTTCAGTTACGTTTGTCGGTATTATATATAATTTTTATCGCCACAAGCCATCGAGCTATAAATATTCGAGACTACTTCCATCTTGTCAAGTCTGATTTGTGATAAGAGGACCGAGCAATTCAAAATTGATTCTCACGCAAACTCGTGATAAAAATTACTAATTAAGAAATAAGTTGAAAATAGAGTCAAATTTGAGACGCACATTCCTCTGATTGCTAATCAAATTGGACGCAGTAACAATAGACTCGAATATCTACAGCTCGATAACTTACGACGATAAAAAAACTAATTATAATTCCGATGAACGTAGCCGAAGTTGTTGTAAAAAAACAAGTATGATTTATATTTTTTTCTACAAACTTCAATTACGCTTGTCGATACTGTAATTAGTTTATTTTTATTATCACAAGTCATCGACCTGTAGATATTCGTGTCTACTTTCATCACGCCGAGTTTAACTTGAGAATCAGAGGGATGTGCATTTTAAATGTGGCTCCATCTTCAACTTATGTTTTAGTTAGTATTTTTTATCACGAGTTTGCGTCATAACCAATTTTAATTGCTCTTTCCTACGATCACGAATCAGACTTGACGCGATGGAAGTAAGATCAAATATTTAGAGCTCGAGGCTTGCGATGATAAAAAAACTAATTACAATACGGACGAACGCAACTGAAGTTGTACAAAAATTACCTAAATATAAACGAACTAGAATTAAATTATCAATATTTGTATTCCAAATCAGGATCATAAATGTAACATTCTTATTTTTCAGGGTTATTCGTAGAAAAGTTCTTGAAATCAATTGATGGTGTTGCGAACCTCGGTCATTTGAATTTTTTTAATTGATCGGAGTTCACAACTCCTACTTTTTCTATTTTTCGAACTTCCAAAACAACCGTTCCTTATATTTAAAATTTATTTAATAAATTTCTAATACTAAAAAATTTAGTCGGATTTGCTGAGTTTATTTTACGTTGAAAAAAATAAAAAAATTTGGAAACATTGTTAAAAAGAAATAAGAAAAATCGACCGTTTTTTTTATGGAAAAACCTGTTAAAATTGTTCGGAACAATTGCATTAGAAATTGTTACAAGATTTTATTTTATTAAAGATTCTTGATCTTTATATTAGAAATCGGTCCGACATCTATTTCAAATATCAGTATAAATTAGAAGCATATAAATTGTTAGAAATATTTGTTAATTTTTCAATGACGCTGAAAATAGAAGCATCTACTCACTATGTGAAAACTATCGGTGCAACCTATCAAGCACTCATGTTAAAACATCAACACAAATACACAATACTTCGTCAAATACTCAAATACAAAAATAATTGTAAAATAACTCTCAATAAATTTAAATGATTTAACTAGAAACATTGATATGCTATTTTATGTTCTCATTTGCTAACGTTGCAATATGACAGGTGTATAGCCAAATATGCAAACAATAATAGCTACGTGAAGCATCTAATTTTAATACTAATTTAACATATAACAAAATTTTGACGATTTACCTCATCTCTTGATGGCTCTAAAAGAAGTTAAAATTTTATAACTATTATATACATTTATTGGTTTGATTAGATACATTAAATGATTCACGTTTATTATTTTAAAGATCAATTGGAGATTGCCACGCTAGATAGTAATAATCATGAGCATGGAAACGCTCCTTAATCTTGAAATAAATTTGTCAGATATGATATATATCTTCAAAATCTCCATAAAAACATAACACCAATCGGATCCAATAAATAATTGATCCAAATTAACCTCTATATGACGCGTACAATATCTCCACGCTTGTGGCTCTAAGTGATCAAATATTTTATTATTTTGTTTTTTTTTACTGCAAAACAACATTGTCAGACTACTGGTAAATGACAAGAAAGAACAGCATCGTTGGTGCTGTTGTATATGTTGCATAGTTATTATGGAATATATTGGAGCTTTGTTTGCTTCTGTAGTTTACTTATCAACTGTACTGTTATGAGATATTTCTTCCATGATATAATTAAGTTGTTTAAAATTAGATAACCAAATATAATTTATGTCGAGCAATAATCTAGCCTGCTTAATCATCTGGAACACCGTACCAGAGTTTTAAATGTGAAAGAAAACCCCAAACCATGTCATGCTTTAAGTAGGAATGCTAACAAAGTACAAGTTGATAACTTTTATTATTATCATCATTCGGGTTAACTGTTAAGACATATATAAAATAAGGCTTCTTTATTGATGGATTTTTGAATTAGTTTCGGCAGAAACCAATTATCAATGTGAAAAAGGCTGAATTAATTATACTAAAACCGAGGACACAGTTAAACCCTAGCTTTTGAAATTTGTACATATATATGCACAGTCTTTTGGCACAGTAAAGCCGTGCAATTTGCCAATTATGTGAATGTGATGTTCCAGCTGCACAGACTTGCAAGTCAGATATATAGATCATTGCATCTTGATCACGAATTCTGATCTGTATATTATTATATCAAATATATTCGACTGCCACAGTAAAATCAATTCAAAAGACTGTCTCTATAGTAAAAGCGCTGCTGAGCGTACAATTTAAATTCGACTGTTCGGATTGTATCACCTGTTAGTGTAAAAAATAAATTTCTGTAACAGATTAGGATTCTCTTGATCACTGCACGAGTGCACGCCTAATCCATTTAAAATTTCAGATTTTTTTTAATAAAATAACAGAAATACTGCTGCAATAGAAATAGCAACAGATCGATGAACAGACTAATATTTTCATGAAACGAAAAGACATATTAGTCTAATTGCTGTACCATATATAATAATTAATAATTGAACTCAACTGTTAGGCAATGTTCGTCGCAGTTCTATCTGGATTGGCCGATTGGAGCTGATTTCTACGTTGAATCCAAATATCAAATAACTGTGTGCCATAGTTGCCGATCAGTGAATTGGGAGCTGATTTCTGAGTGCAATACATCCCAAAAGCAGTTTTTTTTCATGTAATTAGATAAAAATTGAATGTGGTTGCTATGCATGAATTGCATGGGACAAAAAGTACGTGTGACTTTACATTCTTTTTGACCTAGCTGCAAGGCTACAGCAACTGTATTTTGTAGGATATTAATTATTAAATCAATTAATGATTGTTGGACCTGCTTTTCTAGACTCGAATTGGTTTTTTATTCTTCTAAAAGTCTAAATTATGAAACAGATTGACGTTGATATAACATTTTATGCTTAATTAAGAATGCAGTTTTATGAAATATATGGTTACGTAGAAATAAAATCATATTTCAAAATAGCTCTGTTTCAAATATTTCATCTTTAGAACATAAAATGATTAGTCAAACTAAATTTTGGTGTCAGCATTTTAAAGAAGATTCTCTTCTTAAACTCTCACTAATTCTACCACAGGACGTGGCAGATCTCGGTTTGCAAGTTATAGAGGAGGTTTTGGAAGAGAAAGCCATGTTAGAGGCAGTAACTCATTCACCTGGAGAAGAGAGTGATGAAGATGAGAATTTACTGAACTGATAAGGGATAATTGTTTTAGTTAGACATGTATTTTGTTGTGTTTCTTGTTGGCTGGAACTTGTTTTCTATGTGTAGTACTTTATATTACGGGCATATCACTCTAGAATCTAACATAGTAGATTTGTAATTTTGGTCAAGGCCAGTTAAATTCAGAGAGTCAATGAAACTGGTGGTTAATCTATTTTTTTCAAAAAAAAATTAAGAATGCGGTTCAGGAACGATTTGAAGTTTGTGGGTTTCGCAATTTGACCGAATCATGGTCGACAAAAAGAAAAATGAAAACGATATTTTTTTCAGAAAATTGAATTTTCGTAAGGTTATTTTTTCATGAATGATTGTTACTATTAAATTACTAGTAATTGTGTCTGTGTACAGCAAAAGAAGAAAATTATGTAGTAAAAACAATATGCATGTGTTATATTTGTAATGTTAATTATCCGAAAGAAATTGCCTCTCAAATAGACATTTAGGATTCGACATATTAACAATGCATGAAAAAAAATCCAGTACAGACAGTGAGAAGATATGTTTTATTATTAGAAAACACACACTATTTTCCCAATTCGCTTTCACTCAATATCCCCTTAGTGGGTTCATATCTGAAACCCGTCTACCCCCATTACTCTCCACAAGCTCAGCAAATTTCGAAGTGGATGAGAGTAGCTGTCTATTCCTGCTCATTTTTATCACTTATGCACATTCCTGATTGTCACCTACATGCCTCTGCACTGGATTGCAATCTGGACTTATGGCCTCTAAACTGGTATAATTTGCAGCCAATTGTTCGAGCCCCTTTGCAGTTGATAACTTATTGTTGCGTAAATGTGGGATCTTTAGTTTTGGCAATCGGTGGATATCTTCTACCTCACTTATCTTGTTGGCATCAAGGTATAGCTCCCGTAGAGAAGAGCATGCTGCTAGGCCTTGAAATTTGAAAAAACAAATCATCTAAAATTAATGATCCGTTACCCACTTTCCTCTAGAAAGGAAAAACTAATAATTTGTTTACATGCAACAAAAAATATATATAGATGATTAAAGAATTAGTTGAGAAATACCATGGCCAATCGAGAGATGAGCTTATGGCTAAAGTCGAGAATACAAAACTTGGTGAGATCTTTGAGACCTTCAATCACAAAGATGTAGTTCTTTGACAGATTCAATGAGGTCCCTTTGGTATAGCTCCAGTTGTTATTTGAACTTAAAAAGGAAAAATAACAAGCAAGACAAAGTTATAGAGGAAAACATTAATGTGAGTTTTATTAATTCTAGTTGTTAGATAGAAGTTGCAAGTATATAATCGTTTATTGTAGCACTTAGAAGTCGAATCCACAGGAACAATTCGGTTTTAGTTTCAGGTTTAAGCAAATTTAATTTAAAACAAAAGTTTCAGGATTTGAATTGTTCGTTGTTTTAAACTAAAAGCTGAAAGTAATTTGAAATTTAACACAATTAACAAACGATTAGGCCTTGTTAAGACAAACTAACCACAATTGTTGATACTTGTTTGGTAATCAATTTCTTGGTATTATGAGAGTATGGTTTTCATATTTGGTACCAAGTGATATCTCTATTTAGGTACCGTATTTGCACTAATTATGGCTTTACCTCTCGATACTTGGTTAAAATAGTCAAAATTCATTAAGTACATATCGTCCTAATTATTCTAAGTTATCGTATGTCATCTCTCGGTACTTGATACAATTCGTAATGACAATTAGGTAAACCCATAATCAACAAACGTCACATCTCGGTACTTAGTTCGTTAATTACCCTACTCCCTATGGTCTAGATCTAATATTCAATATCTCTATTGCAAATATCAAATCTTGATATAAAACAATTCATATAGCAAGCAAGTCATAAGATAGACAATCAATTAGTGTCATCTCTCGGTACTTTAGCCAATTAATTGCTTTGCTTCCTATTTGTTTTTCACATGTGATCTTGAAAATATTTTAAAAAGAGAAATTGGTATTCAATTTATTCGAATATCTTTCAATGGTCTTTATTTTAAAAAGAGAAATTGGAATTCCCAAGAGCTAGTTATGCTAATTGATTTTTTTATTGTGCATCTGTCTGTTTTTTGGCTCTCTCATTTTTTCTCTCAATATTTTTTGGTTTTTGTTTTATATTTTTTATTTTTTTATTTATGCGGGTGTTTTGTCCTAAGGACTTCAACCCTACATATTGCTCGCTTTTTTTTGCAATTTACATCTTTGTTCAGTTAAGTCCAATTAAGAAAGGATTTCTGAGTCTCGCGCCAGGTTTCTTACGGACTCCAAATCTTTCGGTAACCCTTGGCATGGCGCGTCTGAGACTTGACTTACACATTGTAAAACGAGTTCACTAATTCTAGACCACTATCACTAAAATACCGTAACTCAAATCAGTAAATAAAACTTTTTTCGAAATACATATGATTCTAATGAAATAGCACAACAAATTTTGATCAAAGATCAATCTAATGGATGAGTGAATTAGTCAAACTCATCGATCAAAGGTTATTTAGCAAATTAATTATCTCAAATTTTAAAATTTTATGATTTTTTTTGTATTTTTAAATTTTTTTTATTCAAAACAAGAAGTAAATATGTAAATAAAATATTTTTTGTTTTTTAGAATGCAAAAATAAAATATTTTTGTTGTGGAATGCAAAAAATAAAACATTTTTGGCGTGCATGACTTTATAGCATTGAAATCACGAAAATGAGTTAAAATATCAAAATTTTCTTTTAAAAACTCTAATAAAAACACATGCTAAAAACAAATAACGTAGACCTACGTAAAGCAAATAAAGATACAAATACAATTCTCTAATTTACTCCCCTCATGCCTATCTAATGTAACGATCTGATGCAGTAAATAAACTGAAAGAAAATAAATAGAATGAGAAAGCTCACAAAGTCGTGATAAATCACGGCTGAGGCTCCATGTCAGGTACCCATCCCTGTTGGTGCGTGATGGCCGACGTAGTAGGGTGGTGTCTTCGGCTTCATGTCAGGTACCCATCCCTGCTGGTGTGTGTAGTCAGTCATGCATCCCGGAGATGCAGTGGGCCATGGTGTGGTGCTGCTCTGAGATCTCGTCCATCCAAGTGTGAGTGTCACATTGCTGCAGCTTGACTCGTCTAACCTGCCACTAATGTCAGATAGATCGGTGCTAAGGGATTTGTATTGTGTGTGTTGTGCACCGAACTGTGTGCCAACAAATAAATAGAAAAGTGCGTCTTAATCTTCCTCTCCCGTAGTGATGACGACCTCCTTGAGTCTGACTATTGGAGCAAACTCGATCGCGATGTCTTCCTCCTCTCCGACGGTGGGCACCGCGTTCTCCTCTTCCTCATGAACACTTTTCTCTAGTTCGGTGCCATAGAGGTTGAGGAGAGATGAACATGATAAGAGAAAGAGAGAACAAGGGTTGCACGACCGAAGGCACTGGCGAGATTGTCTAGGATTAGAGGGAGGAGCCTCGATTTCATCAATGTTCAGAGGCGACGGAGGAAGACGCAATAGCTAGCGATTCTCTCTTTCCCATTTAAATTAAATGACGATCTCGGGTGATATTTCGTATAACGATCGAGGTAGAACTAAATGAGAGCTTCTACACGCTATCAGTACGGATGCATTGTGATAAATTGAAAACAACGTGATCGAATGGCCAATTTTAACTTCAAAAATCGAAAATAAAAGCTAGATCGTAGCTGAATCGGGACATTTAGGTGCGAATATATCAGAAATATCTACAAAGACTTTGCTTCTTTGAACAATTATTTTATCTTTTATGAACATGACGTTTGTAAAAACAAAGTACTAACGAAGTAACGCGACAAAAAAAAAAGGGTGAAAAGAAATATATGTTGGCGGTTTTGATTGAAAGGGTTGGGAATTGGGATCCTCTCGTTTTGAAAAGAGACAGCTTCTTTATGACAGAAGAAGACACTTATCTACTATGTGATGTGAAATTTCCTCGTTTATGAAAAATATCTTAGGTCAATGAAAAATAAATATGGCTGCTAACAAATATCATGTACTTTCTTCAAAAAAAAAAACAGATATCAATTATCATGTACAAAAATGTCGCAGCCTCGTTCACCAATTTGAACGGACCTCACATATTGACATACTTTTTGCTCCAAATTGTAATTTTATTTGGGTATATGTAGACTGTAGTTGTTTCCAGTGCAAGGCAAAGACTAAAGAGCAACCTTTTTTCTACTCTTAATGCTAAATTACTGACCATTAGCTTATTTGTTTTTTCTTTGCTTGTGTGCATTTTACGTAAGCGTTACTTCAATTGCCAGCTCTGCACCTTTGCACCTGTGCTAAGTGCTCCAATCTAAAGTCGTACCAGTACACACCACTTCCTGCAGAATAAAGAACTCTTTTTCAATGCAATGAAATGATGCTGTCTCCTTTAAACATTAAACAATAGGTAGTTGGAAAAACGTGGAACCAAAATTGGGAACTTTTTTCGTCAAGATATTTACGAGGAAAGGGGAAGAATAAAACACAAGGAATATATGAAGCAAAGAAAATACCAAATTTCGAACTTCGTATGAAATCCAATAATTAGGACAACGGATTTTTATTCAAATTTCAATTCATTTCGATTGTATCAAAATTAAAAATAAAGTAATTATAATGTCTCCTGAGCTTCTATCCTCCTATCGCGTTCTCCAACTTCTAATAATCTAGTTTTTCCTTATTCTTTCCGATTTTTTTTCTTTTCGATGTTCTCCGACTGAAATTCTCCTCCAATTTGACTTTTCTTTTAGTTTGTGTTTCCTTCTGAGTCTCGTATTTCTCGATCGGAATTTTCTTCGTATTTTACCTACCTCGCGAATTTGGTCTTCTCCCTCTATCCTCTCCTCTCTCCTTGCCACGACTTCATCTTCGTTGAGAGATTCATTTCTCTGACTCTCAGATCATGCTACAGTGAAACCCAAGCCTCTCCTTACAACTCTTCTATGATTCTAACGATTGAGATGTTGTCACCACCTCACACCTGCTGGAGGTGAACTCAAGCAATAGCTTCAAAGCTTGGCTGGTATCATGTGGTGTATGCTCTAAAATTCGTGCGATTAGAGAAAATTACTGAGTTCTTTGAGCATACTTTTATTGTTCGTGTTTGAACATGTTTTGGTTTGTGCTCTCTTCAGGATCAACTCCATCTCTCTTGTACCTAGCAAAATGCTGCCAGTGGGCCTCGCATGAAGATGTAGCTGAATTGGACCAAATGGAAGTGACATCTCAGATTGCCAAGAGAATAGATTTAGATGGAGGAGGAGCCCGCATCATTGATTATGACAAAAATGCTGTAAAATTGGAACCTGTAGGTCTTTATATTAGAAAAAACAAGTCTTTATATTGTGGCAACCAAGTCTTTATATTACAACAGACTAAGTCTTTATATTTATAAATGCATCAAAACTACTGCAAAATTGGAATCTTCAAGTATTTATATTAGAACAATCAAATCTTTATATTGTTACAATCAAGTCTTTATATTATAATAAACAAGTCTTTATTTTAAAACTGCTGCAAAATTACAACCTTCAAGTTTTTATATTAGAACAAGCAAATATTTATATTATTACAATCAAGTTTTTATATTGCAACAAGCAAGTCTTAGACTTGAACTTGTCTGTTAAGAATCAACTTGTTTATATTACAAATCCTCAAGTCTTTATATTACAACGCTGAAATCTTTATATTGCAACTCTCAAGTCTTTATAATATGTCAAGGAAAATTTTCTGTTGTTAGTAGTTTATATTTGAATTAATCAGACATGTCTGAGGATTAACTTGAACTTGTCTTTAAGAATCAACTTGACTATATTGAAAATTCCAACTCTTTATATTACAAGTCCCAAGTCTTTATTACAAATTAATTTTTCTGTTGTTAGTAGCTTATATTTGGATCAGACTTGTCTGAGAATCAACTTGAACTTGTCTGTTAGGAGTCAACTTGTCTATATTACAAATCCCAACTCTTTATATTACAACGTCGATGTATTTATATTAGAATTTTCAAGTCTTTATAATTGACGTTATCCATTATTTAATGCCTATGAGCTATTAATTAGCGGGGCAGAGCTATTAACTAGCGGAGCAAAATTAAATTTGCGCAGATTGCCATTAATAGCGGAGGTTAGATTAGCGTCATTAATAGCGAAGGTTAACGCCATTAATAACGGAGAATAGTTAGGGAAACGTCTAAGAGAGACGTGTAAGTGGGGGCTGTTACCAGCTCTCTTAAAAATATTCTTTAGTTTACCCACCCGCAGGTCGCAACTCAACCCAACTCAATCCAACCGATCTAACTTTTTATATACAATTTTTTTACTGTTATCATATTATGCGGGTTAAAATAAAAATAATTTAGCATATGACAATAATAATTAAAGACATAATAAAAATATAACAAACATGCAACAAAAGACAACAACATTTAATATTTCAAAGGTTTTAAGTTTGATTTTAACTCTTTTTTCCAACAATAATCACAAAATATGTCATAAGAAATAAAAAATTTAAATTTATCACAAATTTGATGATCATATATGAAGTTTTAGCTTTAGTATCATATTTTGGATTAATTACTTTTAGCATTGAATTTTTACAATGACTCTAACAATGAATTAAGAGTAAATAATGTTGTTAAAGTGAAGGAAGGGGAGTAAACATAGCATTTTACTAATTATTACACCGAATGCGAATTTAGATAGATTATCTAGAGAAAACTTTAATCTAATTAAAAAAACAAAATAAAAAATCATATCCAACCTAGTAATACCTAAATCCGTTAAAGTACGGATCGGATCGGATCGGATCGGATCGAATTGATTAAATGAACTGGAGCCGGATGACAAACTTTTTTGTACATCCTACCAATAATTTACGTAGTTCAACTTGCAATGTATGCCTCTTATTGTTACCCTCCCTTTTATCAGTTAATTTCTCTATCAAAAAAAAATAGGCCGAATATAAAGAAGTGATGACAAATACATGTTATAATAAACAGTAAAAATATTTTCAGCCATTAAAAAATGACAAGTCATATAAGGCAGGATATGAAACAGTTCGTTTGAGTGTTTTAAGTCACTTTCAAGTTTCAACTAGTGCTATTGGAATACTTCAAATATTTTATCACATTTGTACGGGCTATTCGAATACTCCTTGAGGTGCGTATCAAATACATCACGTGACATATTCGAAATTGACGTATTCAATTATTTTATTCACTTTAACCAACGAATTCGATCTGCGATATACCTCAATATGTTTCAATATTCCACGTGACAATCAAACCTTGCAAAATTGATGGTAATTTTTATTATATTGCTAAAAAAATAAGTGAAAAATGAAGCACGAAAAGAATTCGAAATCAAGAAAAACCACACTATTAATTTTTTATTTATTAAATTATAATATATTTAATTATTTTTTACCTAAATTTTAAAATATATTAACCGCATCTGTATTTAAGAATTTTTGAAATCGCCATATCACCACACCTACATCATATCGAATACAATACTCACACCCGCACTCGTGCAACATAGCTATCAGCATAACCGCCATTCAAAATTTCTACCTCAACAACAGGTTCATTCTTTTGTTAGGTAAGGGGAGACTTTTTAATAACAAGCAATTATTATCATACAATCAAGCCTGTTAGACACTATCAAAAGGACTTACTGAGCAATTATAATCAATAATTGAAGTTCAAGCCTGTTCGACATTATCAAAAGCACCCTGTTCATGAGGTAAAGTTTGGATCAATGACAACGTCTGATCACAAAATTTGAGGAAATAATGAAACTCCTCAGTAAACTAATGACTTTATAAGAACACATTTGTATCATATATAAGTAAAAGTGTAAAATGTTGGCTGACAAACACTTTACTTCCAATAGTTGATAAATACTCTATTCCAATAGTTACTAGAATTTCTGCTGCTACAAGATAAAACTACATAAATAAAAAAATAAATAAAACTTGCAAAATTTCATTTTTACCTGAATCAACATGCCTAGTATTACATAATGATACAGGTAATTAACAAAAGCTGGGCCTACACCACAGATCACTAGTCATACACAAACTTCAACTTGAACGCTTCTGTGGTTACAAATTTAGACTTTTGCTCCAGCAGAGGATAAATATCTCAATAGGTATTCGTTCGAAGAACATGTGTCAGCCAGGTCTTGGTGCAATTTTGTGATTGCTTTTTGCAAGGATTTTAGAGCCGGAAGCAGAGCTCTAGAATTTTGCTGTATGTAATGACCGTGAACCTTACACAACTCCTAAAACAGGGTAAAAAAATTCAGTAATGGCAACAACAAAAGCCCCAGAGCCCACAAAAATACCAGTAAAGTTCACTATGGTTCCAATAATAATTGGATGTGTTTACATTTTAGTCTAGGTTAAGATAAATGAGATTTAAGTTCACGCTCAGTGGAGGGGGATTAAGTCGTATTAAATAATTGAGGGTAATTTGAAGCTTGGGGGACAGCTTTGTACTTGAAGCTTCAAATTACCCTCAGTATGATGATACTAACTCTATTAAAAAATCGTTCAAGTACCTGACACCATTGTAGGATAAATTCAAGATGGGGACAACTTTCTAAGAGATCAGCAAATGCTTCAATTAGTCTCTGGAGGTACTTGAATGGTACTGAGGAACTGACAGCAGATATATCAGAAGGGCTGACAGCAAAAATGCATTTTTTAATCAGAGAGTCCTCGTTCAGGCGAAGACTAAGCAACAGAGCTCTTTGTTTTTGGTTATCTGCCAGAGCCTCCTCCACTTTCTGCACGGATAAAAATAGGGCAAATTTTTTTAACTAAACTAAATGGTTGAAGAGCATATAATTATATCTGATGATCAATTAAATACATTTCATAGCATATCAGAATGCACTTGCATGTTCTCCAGATAATACGAATAGCATACCAACTTGATCCTTAATAGGCAACAATGCAAACCTTTATTTTGAAGCAATACAAGCATTAAAATCCTTACCTCAGGAGTAACATCCATGTCAAGGTCAGTGGGATCGAAAATGAAAGAGTCATCCACCGAGTACAACAGCACTCCCTCCGTTGTGGCTGCCGCCCATGACCGGCCAGTTGGTGCAATTCTGAGGCACTTGGTGCGAGCCACAGGCCGGCCTCTGTTTGGCATCGAACCAGGAAGATTTTGGCCAAGTTTACCCCTAGTTTGGGTGTCAATTCCTTCTTCTATGTCACTGTCCGGGTCATCAATTAGATCTATAGGACCTGCCTCAGTCATATTTTTTGAGTTGAGGAAGTCCAGGACTCCATCAAGAGAGAGGTTGTGTGTTATCTGAAACCTCTTAATAAGTACCTGACAAGTAATCAAAGATCAAAAGAGGTTAAGAAAATCAGGCATGTGCTTGATACCATTTATACTAACAATATGCAAAAAGAAAACAAAACAGAGCTAACTAAAGAGGACACGTGTATTTCTTCACTAGTAGTCAAAATAGCAATGAATGTGCAGAAAGGCATATAAAGAATAAGTAAACAACAATCAGTGTGAATTTAAATACACGTGTACACAAATAGTACCATAAAGGAAGTTATTAGATTCCTTTATTTTGTATTTTTGTTAAACCTTTACATAAAATTTGTACATGTAGAGTTTAAGATCCTCATTTTCTTTGAAATGCTAAATAAGAAGGTCGTAACCATCTCCTAAGCTACCAACTGGTAGAAAACTCACCTGTTCAGCAACATCATACATACACACAAATCTGCTATTTCCTCCTGCAAGTATGAAGTTCCCATCGGCTGAATAACACAATGAGGTGAAATATCTTCCTACAGCATTTGCAGCAGCTCTCCTGTCAGTCATGCGGCGGCCACCTGAGATATCCCTTCTCCCCTCAATTGTGTACATGAGGATACCATCAAGTGGGTCCCAGAAGTGGATCAAGCCGTCGAGGGTACTACAAGCAAGTTGCTTCCCATCAGGCCGGTACACAACTGTCAGCACATCATGGTTGTGAGTGAATGTCTCAGTTGAGGCATTTCCTTCGAACACATCCCAGAGACGCACAGTTTTGTCCCATGAAGAGGAGGCAAGAACTCCCTGAAATAATGGAAGGATATATCAACATGAGAATCTGCTGTGAAACCAAGAATTTATTCACCACCTTTCAAGTATGTTTTGCTCTTGGGTTGCAAATTGCATTTTGATGAGGAGTTTGATTTTAGGCTTCGGTGAATTATCAAGATTCAGTAAAACATGTAAAATATATGTGTGAAAACACATTATAATTTAAATAACCTCTTCTGCAAACATATTATAATTTGAAGAATCTGTTCTGTTCTATTGCAGGATTAAGCACTAACGTCTGGAGTCTCATTATTCAGTATAACTCGAATTATATGGGTACACCAAGTTCGTCAAAAAAGAGACCATCTAAAAGTAGTATAATTGGTCATTTAATGACAAGAAATAAAAAGGAATGCAGCAAATAGGAAAGAAGATTGCAAAAAGACGTGTAGCTCTTACATTAATTGGAGAAAACATCAATCCATGGACTGGACCCGTATGGCCACTAAGAACATCTAGCAAGCGTCCTGTTTTCATTGACCACACATATATCTGAAAAGAAGAATGATTTTTTTCTTTTTGTTATAAAGATGGGAGTTCAAGCCTCCCAACTTGACAAAATTCAGAAAAGATCCCCTTGATGGGTTTCGAAGTGACATCCCACACGGAAGACATTGTCTTTACCACTAGACCAAAGTGGCTGGCTCTCAAATACAAAACGATTTAAACATAAGACAAAGAATATGATATCTCCATATTTCAATCTGAACTAGCAGGTACTACCTTAGTTAGTTGTAATCAATGAATGTACCGAGTATAAAGCAAGCAAACAGATCCAATACGCATCAGTGCGTTGTGCAACAATGCCAAACAAATAAAAAAATTGGAAACAAAATCAAACATGATCGTAACCAGAATAGACCTGTTTGCTACCACTACCAGCTTAATGCCAGTTCAAACTTAATATTATATCTCGTATCCTATAAATGAATAATACAATTATACAAATTCTATAGCAAAACAAATATTATAGATGCCTACCTCAAAGAAGTCCAGGGTGCCAGCACAAACTACATCTCCACTCTGATCAGCTGCCAAAGAGACGAACTGTCTAGGTGAAGGGGTGGTAAAGATACGGAAATTACGGTACCGAAACAGGTCCCAGGCTCGAACAGTTCCGTCGAGCGATGCACTGAGAAGAGAATGGTTGTTGGCCATGAAGTGCATTGCAGTTACTGCATTTGTGTGCTCAGAAAAAGTTATAAAGCAAAACCCAGACGACACTGTCCAGACCTGCATTGTAATAATATAAAAGGCATTAAGTATCCACATGGACCAATGTATTAGTTTCTATGGTACAGTTATACGGTGTACAAATTATCACTCTTTTTCTTCAGATAAGAAATTGAACAATTGTGGGGAAGCTTAATTCCATAAAGAAAACCTATTAGATTGTTTGATGGGAAGCAGGTGGTCTTTTAACCGCTTCCAATAAATTAGCACTGAAAGGAAAAAGTAAAGACAAACTTGGGTTAAATTGAGGTGTAATTCCACAAGTTATACAGTTGAGAATGGAGAAGGGTTGATAGGTCTAACATTACGAAAAGAGAAAACGGCTAGGTTAAATCAAATTTTAATTGAACAAGGAATGACACCAGCTTCAATTGAAATAAACATTATGGATTTCTTCTTTTTTTTTTTTGAGAAAGCGAACAGAGTTGACCAACTTGCATTGCTTTCCACAAATCCAGTCACCAAAACACAACAAAGAACAACTTACACCGTAGCATTTGTAGCGGATTAAATAAAGATTTGTTACAACTGATACAATTAATTCGACGCCATGCCACTCATTAAAAGCCGAACACAATAGATATGCTGCTAATAACCAGATAAAGTTACAATACAGAACTAGTTTATACCAGATATGTTCATACCTTGACTTTGTTGTCATCTGCCCCAGTTGCCAGCAACTGAGAATCAGGAGAATATGCCACACAATTGACATCAAAATAATGCCCCTGTTGCTTAAACACATAGCTCTCAGACCGCCACTCCCAAACAAGCAACTGTCCCAATCTTGCACATCCAAACAATAACCAATTCCCTGCCCGGTTAAATGCTGCAGTTGTAATCTTCTCTCTTGAAATTGATAACAGATGCAAACAGACAAAATCAGGCATCTGATACAGCCCAAAAACCCCATTTGAGAACCCAACCACCACCATGTCAAGCTCCCGATGGTAGTCACATGCTGTTAGCCGAGCATGCGATTGCTTGAATAAATCCTTCTTTCGTAGTTTCCAACTGAGCTTGCTAGGTGCATTGTTATCCTCAAACTTCTTCCTTTTTCTGGTTGGGCTTTCAAATTTAATAATTAGATTGTTGTCATTACCGTCTGCATCTAAATTTTGGTCTTTTTCATCAGGAGAATCTGGATCAGAATCCATTTCCATATTGTCCATATTTTCAATCAAATCCCAGGTGAAAATCACACCATCTCGTGTAACTGAGTAGGCACCTTTGGTGGTACCAGTTTTCTTGTCAACGGCAAAGAAGGCACCTACAATTGCTTCTCTATGGTGGAGAAGCATGGCGGGCTTGTTTTCAGATCGTTTCCCTTTGAGAGATAAGACACGCATTGACATATCCTTCGACCCGGCAAGAAGGTATTTTGAGTCAGGGCTCCAATCAAATGAGGTGACAGTTTCAGAGAAGTCGGGAAATGTCCTTTCAAGGTGGAACGGGAAGAACTCTTTCCTGATATAAAAATAAACATCTTCATAAGTGAAAGGTTCAGATAGAAACTAACAGTTATATAAAATTGCACATATGAATCCACTTTAAGTAAAAGGTTCATCCACCAGTATGCAAAATGCAAATACACGTAAAATATAAAATATGTGAACAAAGGTGTACGAAGGAAGCTAAAAACCAGTGTAATTGTATTTTATACCAGAAAATAGATAAAAAGAATTTAACTCTCACTTGAAACCCGGACAGCGCCATATCTGGATCAGCTTCCCCAATCCGACGGCTATGAGCGATCCATCAGGACTGAACTTTGCAGCCGATACCTTCTTGTTGAAAACGGTGCGATGCAAAATCGCCCTAGAAGGAACGCTTATTAGAAAAACGCGGCCTTTGTCAGTGGCATCCGCCGCGAGCAAGAGGCGGCCGTCGTCTGAAACGGCGAGGCGGGCGAAGTCCGACGCCGCCTCAAAAGGGAAGGTGATGGAGCGCGAGTTTATCAGGTCGGAGGCGATGATGCGGTTCCCAGACGGCGAGAGGAGGAGCGAGTCGCCGGAGATCACCGCATTTCCTCCCCGATATGGAGCACCTAGAAGATTCTGGAATCGAAAATTCATGGTTTGTGGCGCGCGAGCAATGTAGAGAGAGATGGAAATTAGGGTTCAAGTATTGGAGGGGAGATAGAGAGAAATTAGGGTTTAAGGTATCGAAGGAGGGCTATAAAACCTAGCGGGAGGAAACGAAATCGTCAACTGTGGTGAATTTTATTTGGAACGTCGGATCAATGGTCAATAATTTTATTTTAATATGAAAGCGATATTATTGATAACGATATTATTGATAACGATATTATTATATATTTAGTTGAATTATTATTCATATTATTTGATTTATTATATATGTTATTTTTTATATATTATTCTTTATACTGAAATAATTATATATCTTATTTGAGTTATTATGCACATTAGACGTACGACTCACGTTTCGTGCGAAAAAGTTTAATTTTAAACTTTCGTATTACAATAATAAAATTATAATAAATCGTTTAAATAATAAAAATAAAAAAAGCAACGACAAGTGTACATGATAACTCAAATAATGTACATAGTAACATCAACTAAATTCAACCTTTATATATGTAAGATTATTTTGTTAATATGCATAATAACTCAAATAATGTACATAGTAAATCAACTAAATGTGCATAATAACATTGGTATCAATAGTCGGTATCAATATTGATACAACGAAACATTTTCCTTTTAATATTATAAAAACTCTTACCAAATCATATAAATGTCGATCGAGCGTCGATCTTTAATCCGATGGTGCAGCAGCGAATACAGGTCCAAAGCGAGAGCAGCTACAGAGATGATAAACTAAATATGAAAGAGACTACGATATTACATGATGTCCCTAAAAATTATATTTCTTTTAGCACAAGGAGCATATAATAGTCTCTAAAAGATTGAAAGGACGAAATAAAAGGAAATAAAAATTATGTGGCGTATTTGAATGTGATAAATAGGGTGTGTTTCACGACACTAAATTAGGAGAAGTGAGGAATGATATTCTTTGCATTTAGTGGTGTAAAGAACTTCGCTTTTGATCTGATTTGTTCGATTAAATTCGATGAATTTGATTTTATAATACAAAAATCTCACTGGATAATATTATTGATGGTCAACCGTTGAGATTTAATCCAACAGTACAAATCAAAAGTGGTGTCCTCTGCACCACAAAAAGAGGTGCAGAGGGTATTTGCTCGACGAAGTGAAGGGAGGTGAGGTGAACTTGTGATGTTACTTGTTTCATGAGGTTGGATCGAAGGAAGGTAAGAATTTTTCTAAATTAAATTGTTCCATTAAAATTACTATTTTCGTTACCTCCCAAATCGGAGGATAACGGAGGTTACATGCTAATTTATGTTAGTAAAGTCATTTCTTAATTTCTTCGTGTTTATTGAACTGGAGCAGATAACTTGTTAACACATCTCTTTTTTCCTTACCTTCATTTACATTTCCTGCCATTATTTACTCTCCCATCCTTGGTAAATAGCACAGTCCTAGAGAATCGATTTTCTATCATATGAAGTTTGTTCGGTGTTAAAGGAATAGATGGAAATGGAAATGTTTTTTTTTCTGTATTCCATTTGTGTGTTCACAAGAGAAAGATAGAGAGAGACTCAGTGGCAGAGGGGGATGCTGGGGAGCCTCGACATCCCCAATGTTTTCTTAATGTTCACTATTAATACTTAATTAGAAAATCTTTTTTGATAAATCACGTAGGCTGACATCCTTCAATAAATTCTAACAAAGACGTTGAAGTCTAAAGCACATCCCACATTTTTATAATAAAAAGAATTCCACTTCGTCTCTCCATTTTATGAAATCATCCGACAAGGCTCATTGCGTGAATTATCCGACATATTTCTAGTTTATTATTTGTGTGATCGACTCTCTTGCTTATTTCGGTTCTGCTTGTTCGCCTCCTCCTCCCCCCCTCCCTCTCTCTCTCTCTCTCTCTGCTCGGCGATCTCTCTATTTGGTGAAAGGTATCTCTCTCTTCGCAAACCCGATCTCTCACGACTCTTCGATCTTGTAGTTAATGAGGAAGGTCGGACTCTCCGCCCCTGTTTTTGTTTAAGCGATTACAAACATGAATGAAAGACTTAATTGTAAAAAAAAAAGGGTGACCGTATCTATATTCATGTACTGTTTTGATAAAAAATATTCATGTACTGTTAAAAGTATTATGATATTTTTTATAAAAAACTAGTATTTATAATTTCTACATTCACACCGACGCGTAGGCATAATCCTCCAATTTTAAGTTGTTGTTGTAGTAGATCTACATATTTATAGATGTTCTTGCTCTAAAGCGTCAGTATCCTTTTTCATATTCTTCTGTTATATATTATTTTATAAATTTTTCATTTATCTTTTTTATTTAGCATCTACTTTGTAGTAAAGTTTTGAATTTGTTGTTTATTGAATATTTTTTTGTTTGACTAGTTACTGCGATTAATATTACTTTTAGTAAATTTTCATAAATTATAATATAATCTGAATTATGAATAATATGTATTTATTTCTTTATAACAGGTAATATTTTTACATTGATAAGTTGTTATATAATTATTTCATCATATTATTTGTTATAATAAATATTTTTTATTTCTAAACTGAAATTCTGACTCGTCTCTAAAATGACTATACACTTGAATAAAATTAGGTCGGAGATCTTAATTTTCCCTTGGGAATGAATGGTTGACAGCACAACTTTTAAAAAAAACCACAAAAGGAAAAATATTGTCATTATTTTAATCCAATTGCTCAAACTTGTCCAATCCGAATAGGGCTTTGTTGTTCGGTGATGTAGAGTTTTACTAACCTTAGTTGCTAGATAGAGGTTGCAAGTATACAATCGTTTATTGTAGTACTTAGAAATCGAATCCACAGGAACAAGTCGGATTTAAACTTTCAGATTTAAGCAAATTTAACTTAAGAAAAAAGAGAAGCAAAAAGAAAAGTTTCAGATTTGTGTTTGTTCGTTGTTTTAAACTAAAAACTGAAATTGATGTGAATTCTAACTCAGTTAACAAATTAATTATGGCTTGTTAAGATGTACCATTCACAATTGTTGATACTTGTTTGGTAATTAATTTCTTGGTATTATGATAGTATGGTTTTCAGATGTTGGTATCAAGTGATATTTCTATTTAGATACCGTGTTTGCACTAGTTATACCTTCACCTTTCGGTACTTGGTTAAACTAGTTAAGACTCATTAAGTTCATACCGTCCTAATTATCCTAAGTCATCATATTTTATCTTTCGGTACTCAGTACAATTCGTTAGAATACTTAGATAAAACTCGTAATCAACAAACGTCATGTTTCGGTCCTTAGTTCATTGGTTACCCTACTTTCTATGATCTAGATCTAACATCTAATATCTCTATTGCAAATATCAAATCTTAAATTCAAACAATTCAATAGCAAGCAAGTCATAAAAATAAAATTCGCAATCAATTAGCATCACATCTCAGTACTTAGCCAATTAATCGCTTTACTTTCTAATGATCAAGTTTAATTCTAAACTCTAAGATTACAATTCATGAGATTGCAATAATTAAAATAAAAAGCAAATCATATAATAAAACAAGAAATTTTATTACTCAAACAAGTATTTCAACAAGAGTTTCAAGTCATCCTAACAAGGATCTGATACAAATTTAGCTGGACATGACTAAGAGGCTAAACATGATCAAATAAAAGAGATACAAAGAAAGATAGGGAGAGATAGAGTTATACAACCAAATTTTCTTCAAGGTTTGGATTATTTTTCTCTTCTTCTTCTTCTTCTTCTTCTTCTTCTTCTTCTTCATCTTCTCCCTCTCTCTGTGAAAATCCTTAGTTTCTACAATAGAACTGTGAGTTAGAGTTGAGCTCTCTGCCATGTTCTGCACGTTTTATTGCGGCTGCAATGGCTGTTCTTGCACCCGCAGTAAAACAACTGTGGTAACTTCCACTTCTTTGTTGAGCTCTGCCAACTTGTATTGCGGCTGCAAGGATGTATCTTGCCCCGCAATCAAGTTGGGACTTCTCTGGCTACTTATCCTCTCTGAACGGCTCATTAAGAGCAATACGAGATTACTTACACGCTTGTCACGGGCACAAAGAGCAGCCCATAACCAATTCAACAGAAAAAAGAAAAAGGCCCATATTAAGATGGTTCCCATAACTCGGGTTTGTGTGAGAGACGATTGACGATCCTGGGATTGGATTAGTTTCCAATTAAGCCCGCGTATGTTGTGTTTTAGAAATTAATGTTTTTTTTCGATTGGAGCTGACAGAAGCTGTCAGGCATAGAAATAAAAAATACAAAGCCTTGCGATCACAGCAGGAAACAATTAAACTGTCTTCATGCCTGATTAGCGAGCAGGAATCAGGTACCATGTATCAGCAACATTGCAAGTAGAGTTGAGCATCCATACAGATTTTGCGCACCACCTGATTTGCATTTGATCTACGATCTCTGAATATCCTAGCATTTCTCTCATTCCAAATGTGCTAAGTTGTTTTGATAAAATAGGTTTCCCACTTCAACCTGAGTGCAGAGGTGAGGGGCATTGAAAACATGAATGTGTCTTGTAAAATAATCATAGCCACAACTGGTCTTGTTACAAAGCATACTAATTCTTTTGGAACTCATATCCTGAAAAAGTAATTGACATATTTTAATTTCACTCATAATTGCTGATTTTGTGCGCAAGATATTATAATATATGCAACTGATGGGTTGATGAGTTGTCATTAATAAACTCGTACGCTTAATAAATTAGTCTCAACGGCGTCCGGTTATTGTTGTTTTGGAGTATATAAGAACCAACTTCTTACCCAGCTTTTACTATTGCTTCTATTGTCTTATGCTCCTGTTGACGTAATTCTCCATTACAGGTATCTATATATGCTTCTTGTGACCTGCATATAAATCAACGCCATTGCAGGAAAACCTACAAAAAAAAAATAGAAAACAACCAATATAAAACGTTGACCAACCATCCAATTTTCCAAGAAGTCATTAACTTCAAAGAAGTCAATGCACATCAAATGAGGTGATTAAACAAAGACTGGTTTGATCAGTATAGCACTTGATTGGAGTGTAGCATTGAAAAGACATTGACAGCTGTACACCCGGAGATTGACAAACACTGAGTACTGCTCATAAAGAGAAATCATCCTGAGATCGAGGCTTCCGGGAATCGACGTTGCATTGGTACTGTCGTCATAATGAATTCTGGGAGTACACCAGCTGTGGGAGATTGACCGTGGGACAGACTTAATATCAAAATACCATATATGTTAAAGCAAGCTAGAAGTTTTTGGAAGAAACTGCCATGCATAATATTTAGAAGCATAAGATTTTTGTTAAACATGACCAGCTAAATATCAAATACACATTGTTTATATTTTCATGATAATAATGTTTTATAACTTGTTATGATAATACATAGGAACAAAATATAGACAACTGAAACTGAAAACAGATCAAGTTTATATCGCCATATTGGATGCTGTATAATATGTTTTTTATGTTGCCAGATTCTACTGAGAAGAGCTATTCTTCTAAATTCAACTTATCAAAAAGTTGCTTAGAATGAGCCAATTACACCATGTTGCAATGCGAACACCGAGCACCAAACACCGTGGAAAGACTCATAATATCCTTTTGATATAATGATATTGGATCTTGTACATTATGGAAAATAAAGGAAAAAATTCATACTTTTATCAAGGAACAGTTAAAAAGAGACATAATTTTAAGTACAAATTTCAAATTATATACAATTAATTTCAATATAGATCTGGATGTGTCAAATTTTATGTACAAAGAAGAACAATCAGTCGACGATCACCTCTAGAAAGCTATATCAGTGAGCCATCCTTGGTTTACTTCAGTAAAACAGTTTTATTTGTGTTTTAATTTGGTTACGGCAGATGGGACACAATGTCAGCTTCTTGCTACATGGATAACATGTCTGTGAAATAAGGCAAGACAAGATAATTAGAAATTCAAATTTGACACATAAATAAATTAAGAAAATATATGTATTAATGTATATTTTTCTTTTGGGAGCATTATGCATACCTGGTGGCCGCAACCAAAAGCAATGCCTTTGCGATTTGCAAGGCAGACTGGACAGACATACTGTTAATATTACATAATCAAAGTCGAATTAGTACTCAGAAAATAATTCTTGTAAAAAATTTAGCTTCAAGAAATACTTGTATAAGTTTAGTACTAGTCACCTGATCATCATCTGAACTTGTTAGAGGATGTGCACTGCTGGTACTAGCTAAAGTCTTGTTGCTTATATTATTTGAGGTGCTTGTTGGTGCTAATGTTGCTGGTACGCTTGGTGCAGTGCTGGTACTAGCTACAGTCTTGTTGATTATTTTATTTGGAATCCTTGTTGGTGGTGGAAATGTCGCTGGTATACTAGGAGTGGTACCAGACCTCGAGCAAGGCGGTGGGAGTGCAACACTCCTTGAGCTAATTCTGCTCTGACGACTGTTAAACTTATATCGCGTCAGTGATAATAGATAACTAGATAGTAGCCAACTAGATTGATATATGAAGCAAGATGCTAGGGATTTAGTATTGCAAAAATCATGCTTTTTCAATGCATACATACCCTAGGATTCCAAGTTCTATTGTTGCTTTATACTGTGATGGAATTTCCATTAGTGCTTTGAGAGCAAATGTCGCCTCTTTTCTTGGCTGAGGAATTTCTCTTGTCATTATCTCTGTAAAATTTACAAACTGCAAGCAATAATGGAAGATATGTTAAAAAGAAGAATGATCACGAGGTAGAACTTTATCTCATATCTGTTTTTTTTCAGGGATATTATTGCAAGGTGCAATTTTGACCAAAATTGTAAAAAAAAAAATTGAAGTACTTGGAAGTTGTCAAACAGTCTGGATGAAATACTGTCATCAAATTGATGCATTGTGTCCCAGGGGCCATCACCAACTCCAACTACAACTATGGACAACGGAAGTTCACTACAACAAATTCAACAAATTAAAAGGGGGAAACTAAGTTATATACTAAAATATTTTGCATATGCATGAAAACATAAGTGTTTACAATAACATTAAGAACTAGGCATTTCGACTTGTTAATCAAGCTACTGAGCTAACATTATTTAACAGAATGAAGACTAATTAGTTCATGAGGTGTCTTTTTTTCTTTTCCTTTTTTGGAACTGGGCAGCTCATAGGTACAATTAACTTGTCTTGTACTCATATCCTGAAAACTTGACATAAGAACTCTTTCTAAAAAAATAATTGACACATTTTTGTTTCACTCATTACTTGCAAATGTTGTACATACTGCATACTATAACGTGATAACGAAGAAGCATTTTTCATAAATATGTAAGATTAATAATTCTAACTGGTACTTATTGCTGTGCTCGAGTCCTTGATAACTTACCTAGCTTTTACTATAGCCTCCATTGTCTTCTGCTCCTGTGGACTTGATTCTCCATTACTGGTATTTATGCTCTTAGTGACCTGCACATATATCGATTTCAAGCATCTCTGAGCATCTTAGTAAAACTAGTTTGTTTTAAAATTAAATATCAGTCTCAAAATTGTTTTTGTTTCAATTAACTTATACAGAATACAAATTTATCCTAAACATACCTGACCATCAGCAATGATTAGAAGAACATGGTACTGGTTGCCGCTACTTTCAACTATTGACATAGCCGTTTCAATTATTGGTGCAAAGGAAGTAGGACCTGAGAAATCAGAAATGTGATAAGAATTTTTTAAATAAGAATCAGAAATGTCAAATAATCGACAATATGTAGTTGTATAATATGTAACAATGTACCATTTTTAAAAGTGGCATTACCAGCTAATCGAACACTAGGAACTAGTTCTCTATATCTTGATAAAACTTCAGTGAATCCATTGCAGGGTCTCTGGTCCGGGAAGAAATTGAAGACATTTCTATCTTGTGTTGATCCTGCCATGCAAACCCAATAATTAAAATTTCCATCTTACATGTAAAGTCTAATTAGTGAAAAACATGACAAATTTAATGAACTATAGTACCGTCTCCGAACCCAAAGCATGGGATCAAATTATCATCGTCAAATTTAGACAATGTTTGTCCAATTATAGAAATTGCTTGCTCGTATGGATTGGGAGATTCACCAATGTTATGTAAGCTGAGTCCATCAAATGATCTTTTTCCTATTAGAAACAATAGAAGCGATATATTATCAGTATGTATTTGCAGAGGAAACAACAACAAATAAAAATTGCATATATTTCTGAAAGATGATATGCATAAACTTGAATACCTGTCCATTCATTGCTTTTGGTGAAATCAATACCGACAATAAGATTTGACGATTCCAATCCAGCTTGGGCAAGAGCATCAGTAACCTGAAATGAAATAATAAAAGAACAATTACGTTACTTTTTTTAGCATTCATTGGAAACTAGCTATTTATATGCTGCCATGCTAATAATAGATCTTTCTGTTTCTGCAAGACTCAAGTAATACATTTTAGATTGAATTAGATAAGTTGGGAATGCACATAAATACCTATTTATTTATTTTTTTGAAGTTGTAGGCAAATTACCTACTATATATGATTTTATTAAACAAATAAAAATTACCAAATTACATGGTGTCCCAAACGAAACTAGATGAAAAAAATACAAGCACATGAAAATACATGCACCTGAAAATTATCATAGAAAAAATTCTGCAGACGAGTTGGATAGTTACAGTGAATTATCTGATTACCATAACTACTGTTTCATGTTTTGTGCTTTGACAAGCAATTATTTTGACTTAGTTACCTGATCAATGGAATAATAGCAATCACCTATATTAGAGTACTGCCCATTAATTCTTCGGCGTTTTGCAGGACGGTGTTCTGATTCATTGTCTGATAGAGTTGATGTAGCACCTCCCATATTCTCAGTAAAATACAAACGGTTCAGGATTTATTTTGGAACAGGAATTAGTGAAGGATAGAAATTAAGAATTATAAGAAAGATGGCATGTTCTTTTATATATACCTTTTGGCTTTTGGCTGGAAAAAGAGCTCACCAGGTCGATGCCTTTAACTTTCTGAGAAGGCTACGCTGCTTCAAAAAAAAAAAAAAAAACTTTCAAAAAGAAAATGCGCCATATTGAATATCGGTCGGGTTATACTGTGTATTTACCTGTCGAAATTTTAAAATAAATAAAAAGACTGGTAGCTAGTTTCCGACACAGCTTCAGAATTCAGAAGAGTCAAGAGTATACGATGCTTCTCTCTCCTTTTTGTAGTTGGAAGAGTATACGTGCACGTTTTAGAGGTCGTTTCGAGATGCAAAATTGCAAATTAAATACTTTTAATGTACTAATTACTTGTGTCTTTGTCATGAATTTTCTTATATGTGAGATTAGAAAGGTAATAAATACTGAATCGTCATAACACGAGAATCAGATTGTGTACTTGTCATTTTCAACACTATTTTAATAAAAAGTAAAGTAGGCATATCCTAATTACGTTAAAAATTTAATGAAATGAAATGGGCTGGATAGAGTCTTTGCGACTTTGATAAATTTTATAATATAATAATAATAGTAATAATAATAATAATAATAATTATTATTATTATTATTATTATTATTATTATAAGTGGTAATCGCATAGAACACCTCTTATGTCCTATGCATGTTTAATTTGCTTAATGAATTGATATTTAATTTGCTCAATAAATTCTTCATATCAAAATATTGTAGGAAATCAAATTTCGCGATTTTAGTGCTTTTTAAAAATAGCAAGAAAGTTCTAAAAATAGGAATGAATGTAAACGGATCAGATACGGACGGATAATTGTCTTACCGTATTCTTATCCATTCAAAAATTGCAGATATGAATATGAATTCGGATTGTCTCGAATACTGATATAGATCATATATTAATCGAATACCAAATACATATCAAATAACAGACGAATACAGATACAAAAGTAATATAATTCAGATAATTAAAAAATCTTGATTTCCTGTATGTTTATCCAAATGCATCAATAAATTATAAAAATATGATAAATAAACACAAATTAGATCTAAAATTAATTAGATTTGTAATCTAAATACAAAATTCAATAAAATATATATATAATAGACATTTTTGTTATGAATTCGGATACAATCGGACAATATCGGATACAAATACCTTGGAAATTTCGGATACAATCACATAATAACACATTTATCTAATATAATTGATATGCAACTCATTCTGAATAACATGCATAATAACACAATTAACATGCACAAACAGAATTAATTAAATTATTATGCATATTATTTGTACTGTTATGCATGTTATTAGATGCATAATAACAAAAACAACATGCATAATAACCAAAATAACATACATAATAACTACAATAATTTTCAAACTGAACGCGTTCAGTCCGTATCAATGAGCGTATCGATAGTGGTATCGATGGTGATATCAGCAGAACATTTTCCTTGATAATTTGTTCGTCTTGTTTTGGTGTGACTTGCAAAGCATCACATGAGCAAAATCCAAGTTAGTTAATTAGGTTGGAACATATCACGGTCCTAATTATATCCAACCATGCATATCATTTAATTCTTTCTTTTTGCCTTTTTCCTGTAGGAAGTTGCTGGATAAACTGCTGCCATAGGCTCGTAACGTGATGCATGTTAAGTTAAAGAAATAAATTTCGATACACTTAACATGCATAGAGACGTGCGTGTCGATGAAGCCTATGCTGAAACATTAATTTTCCTTATATGAACGGTTCGTAAAAATTCCAAAAATTTGGGCTATGTAAGCTTCATTTTCCACGTCATCAACTAATCAAAGAGCAGAAAGGGGTCTTAATATATCACTATCCTAATCTGAATTTTCAAAGACACCTCAGAGGCTCAGACCTCTGATGAAACGATGATGACGCAGAGAATAAATTTCTCCCTTACTTCATTTCTTTTATAAAATGACATGTGCTGAGGATTTCTGGGAAGTTGAAACTCAAAAAGTATTTATGTCTAATGTATGAAGTACTCAACAAGTTTTTTAATGATCAAAAGAAGTTTGAAGTTGAAACTTTTTATGAAGTAACAAGACAACTTCCAAAAAAAAATTCTAATAAATTAGGTATGAGCACTTTTGCTGTCAAATATGAAAATTTTCTGATAACCATATAAATGCCTCTTGTGTGCAAGGAGTGCAGATAAATAACGTAGTAATCGCTATTCTTTTTAAATAATAAGGTTTAGTTTCAAAATTTTATTGAATTTTTTTTTATGATAAGACGTTTTTGTTAACAGTATCTTACCGCCAGAAAAGTTTTTGAAACGGATAAATTGCCTTTTTTTTTTAAAAATCAGATCAGAATGGACAAACGATAATAAAAAAAAAACAGAGAAGGAAACATAAAAGAAAACGCATAGAAAGGGCGCACATTGAAATTATAGAGAAAAACAAAAGGAATAATAAAGGAACAGAACAAAGAGAAGAAAAAGAAAAAATGATGCGGATTCAACAACTTCAAAGAATTAGTCAACCATATATATATGTTAGTTGTACTGGTACGTCAAATAAGCCAATAGACTTCAAAGTGCACCAGCTCAGATATATAGACCGAACTGGAGATGACTCCATATCAAAATATCATGTACATTAGGAAAAATAATTAATTTGCATAATTTGCAGTAGTCAGTAGTGTCAATGGTTCCAAATGCGGTCAAATATATATGAATATACCGTGTTACTGTATCAAATTAGATACAATATACAATCAAAATATCATGCATGAAATTACATTCGAAATGCACCACATTTAAATCATAATTAATTTATAAGTTCAAAAGATCTTTTAATATGAAGAACAAGTTTTATGTTTGGATCGACAGTTTGAACTTTCAAATTAGAGATACGAATGAGAAGTACCGCTTGCTTGGTGCTTTGTGAAGTACCGTAGCCATGCTCTATAAATATATATAGTTAGGATTATAAAGCATAAAAGGACATATACTTTACATCTGTATCTCAAAATACAAAGTGTAAATAACTGATTAGTACCGTTAAAAAGGTTGTCCATATTGAAATCTACTTAGAAATCAAAATTTTCATTTTTTGAATTTTTTATACTATATTATTGGATGAAGAAAATTAGTTAAATTGGAGGTATGTAAATAATTAGATTGCTGAGTTTTCTACCTATCCGATAAAATAGTAAAAACAAATCAAAAAATGAAGTTGATTTCAAAGTAGATTTTTGTATGAACAATATTTTCAACGGTTCTAATCGACAATTTGCACTTTATATTGTGAGATTCAAATTTAAAGTATATGTCCTTTCATGCTTTATAAAGTATTTTAGCCTAACTATATATATATATTAACATGGCTAAAATAATATGCATAGTACACCTCATTTCGTACTATGCATATAGATATAGGTCAATAAATTGAGATTTAAGTTACTCAATAAATTCTTCATATGAAAATATTGTAGGAAAAAAATTGTGATTTTTAGAGCTTTCTTGCTATTTTTTAAATATTTTTTAAAAACAGTCCAGATTTAATACTACAAAAGTGTCATTTCTGGGCTGTTTTTAAAAAATATTTAAAAAATAGCAAGAAAGCTCTAAAAATCACGAAATTTTATTTCCTACAAGATTTTGATATGAAGAATTTATTGAGCAACTTAAATATCAATTTAATGACCAAATTAAATACAAATGATTCCATAGTACGTTATGTGGTGTACTATGCATATTATTTTAGCCATTCTCTATATATATATATATTGAGTCATATACAATTTAAAGAGCTAATTCTGCATACATTCTAAATAGTGCGTTTGGTATAATCACCTCTTTCTTCATAATTAGTTATAGAAAAATGTTTATTCCGGAAGAAGTTTCTTCCATTCTATTTCATTAATGTTTGATATCAATATTAGAAGAATAAAATCTTTACCTCATAAAAGAAATACTTTTATAATATATGAAAGATTGTAATGCGTAGGATTTTTGGGTCTTCTTTCGGAAGAGGAGCTCTTCCACCGAATTGTTGGAAGAGAATAATTTCACTTTCTTCCACTTAATTCCAATCAAGTTGACATTTTTCTTCGGAATATATAAACTTTCTTTTAGCTAATTTCAGAAGAAAGTGATGATATCAAACACACTCTAAAGAAAGAAATAAAAGAGTAATTCTTGTGATGGACACAATTTATACGACTTTGGGTGACAATTAGCTTTTATTGGTTTTGACATTTATTAATTTTTATTATTTCTTGCTGAAATTGATTGTGCTTCTCCCATAAAGACGCAAGCCATAGAGAAGTTCAATGAAGGTGAATTTAGAAATCGAGTTAATGAGCTGTTTTTTCAGTGATCAGCATTTAGCAATCCATAAGCGCCGAATATATTGGAACAAAAATAAAATGGATAGATGGGGTTTGAAGTTATATGTTAACATATTGTTTTGTTACTAACAGACTGATGTTTATTGATATTAGATCTTAATAACACATTAGAAAATAAAAAACTTAATAAACAATCACTTTTTTTTTATCAGGAACACTTAAAATAAAATAAACATTATAATTAAACTAATCGAGATATATACATCTACTAATTTTCACAAAATTTAGAAGTGGTGAATTTGTTGTACGAAGATTTACAATTATAGGTGCAAACTCCAGGATCGCCATAAGAAACGGTTTTAAGTCGGTACTCAGTAGAATAGTTTTATTTGTGTTTTAATTTGGTTACGGCAAATCGGGCACAATTGCAGCTTCTTGCTACATGAACAGCATGTCTGTGAAATAAGACAAGATTAGAATACCATATTTAATTTTTAATATGTGGGCAAATTAAGACCATAAAGGTTCTTCTTTATGTAGAAATTATATATGTATATTTAATTAAACATCACACCTGGTGACCGCAACCGAAAGCCATGGCCTTGCGATTTACAAGACATACTGGACAAACATACTGCAGAAGATCAATCAAAGTAATAAAGTTAGAACTCTAAACAAATAATTTATCGGCAAAATTTAGATTCAGGAAGTATAACATGTAAAACTTGAGTAATGCAGAGTACCTGATCATCTGAATTAGGTAGAGGCGCAATGTTGGTACTAACTGTAGTCTCTGGGACTCGGTACCTCAACGTGTTTTCTGGTACCTTAAATGTGATCGGTACGCTCAGGTCTGTATCATTCGTTGAAGGAGGGGGGAGCGGACACCTTCTTCGGTAATAACCATTGCACCGGCTGACAAGTAATAAAGCTAAGGATTAGCCAATATATAAATACTACATATGTATGTATAACTATGGATTTGCCAATATGTACAACTATGGGACTGATTTAGTAATTAATACTGGAAATTTATGATTGTTATGCACATACATACCCTAGCAATCCGAGCTGTAATGTTGCTTTATACTGAAATGGGATTTCCATTAGTGCTCTGAGAGCAAAAGTGGCCTCTTTTCTTGGTTGAGAAATTTTGCTTGACATTATCTCTGAGAAGTTCACAAACTGCAAGATATAATTGAGCCATATTATTTAAGAGATAAGTTATCTAATTTCTCTATTTTTGTTTTGGAAATTATAGGGTGAAACTTTTGACCAAAATTTGTAAGAAAATGTACTTGGAAGTTGTCAAACAATCTTGATGAAATACTGTCATCAAACTGCTTCATTGTGTCCCAAGGGCCATCACCAACTCCAACTAAAACTATGGATAATGGAAGTTCACTACAAAATTTAAAAAAAAAATGCAAAATGGTGAAGTTAATGTTAACTGAGGTATATTCCATATGCATCAGAAATTCAGAATTCAAATGAAAGTGTTGTTTTCATTCCTAGGTCTGTTGATCACTGTGGATAACTAATAGGAGGCTAAATTTAAGAAAAATATGTGTTATTATTTTATTGTGTTCTTCTTGTATTTTTATTTGGGACTAAAATACTGATTCTGTTTGTAGCTTTCTGATATACTGAGGCTAACATTCATCTTTCAAAGAAAGAGAGAAAAAAAATTAGATTACTATTATGAAAACATAGACTAATTAATATTTTTCAAAAAATAAATAAATTCATAACATATTAGTTGGCCCCGCTGTTTATTAATCTGTTAAATACTGTAAAATGTCAGTTGTGCTTAATATATATGAACTGGCTTCTTACCTAGCTTTTACTATAGCTTCAATTGTCTTTTGCTCCGCATTTCTTTCATCTTGGCTCTTGGTGACCTAGATATGTATCAATTTGAAGCATTTTTATTTATTTTTTTGTGTATCGTATTAAAAACTGCATGCTTCTGTTTTAAGGCAAAATTATCAGAAATTAATCTAATCATAATATATTTCCTTCTGATTCACTTGACTTATTTAGAATTGGCAACTAATTTTTTTACATTCAGTTTGCAATTATTGATCGACAAATTGCTCGACCTATGACACGATAACTTATGCTTGCAATCTTAGAAAAGAGATTTTGTTTTCAATCGACATACCTGGCCATCAGCAATAAGTAGTAGTACATGGTACTGACCGCCGCTGGTTTCAACTATCGACATAGCCGTTTCAATTATTGGTGCAAATGAAGTTGGACCTGAAAAACAGAGAATTAATTTAGTTTTCAAAATATGTAATCAATACATAGTAGTACCATTTGTAGTTTTGTACCATTGCAAACTTTTTTGCAGAGGAAGTACGTACCAGATAATCTGACATGAGGAACCAGTTCTCTATATCTTGATAACACTTCAGTGAATCCATTGCAAGGTCTCTGATCTGGGTAGAAATTGAAAACATTTTGATCTCGTGTTGATTCTGCCAAATTTCAATTGTTGTTCTCCCATCAGTAAATTAAATATTTGGCATGTAAATAATGATATGAATTTTAATTACATAGGGCGACATTACGACAGTGAAATATACCATCTCCAAACCCGAAGCACGGGATCAAATTGTCGTCGTCAAAATTAGACAATGTTTGTCCAATTATAGAAATGGCTTGTTCGTAAGGATTGGGAAATTCGCCCATGTTATGTAAACTTAGTCCATCAAATGATCTTTTTCCTATTAAAAAAATGATGAATATTAATATATTCATTTATTTTACAATAAATTAGACAATGTAACAAACAGGGTTTAGCTAGAGTTCATTTTTCTTCTTCATGTTTTAGTTATTGTACCATTGCAGCATTGTAGTCGAATTCTTTTGTTTAAAAACTTATTTCACTTGTTAATTCTGAATTTCTTTTCCGGTTTTTCTGTCATCAATTGTTATTTAGAAATGTTTAAAAAAGTTTCAATTCAAGTAGCGGATTCTGATGAACAAAGTAAATGTCGGGACTCGATTTCCCATTTTTAAAACCAATAACTTTTATATTGAATATATATATATACATACATACAGAAGGAATGCATTTTTTCCCCCTAAAAGATGAGATGCATGTAATTTTCTTATTTTGAAATATGACATGCAGAAAATTAATTAAGTACCTGCCCATTCGTTGCTTTTGGTAAAATCAACACCAACAATAAGGTTTGATGATTCTAATCCAGCTTGGGCAAGAGCACTGGTAACCTGTTATAATATAAAATACACACCATCATGTCTTAGCATATCTAAAATTTTCTTTCTTATGGCGCATATGCTAATAGTATATCAATTAATTAAAATATTGCTGTACATTAATTCTTAAAAACAAAATAAACATACTACAAAAATATAATTATATCAATGACACAGGGAAATGCTATTAAACTCTATTATATAATTTAATGGAACAAAGAGTACGTTATGGCTGTTATTCTCGCTTTCTGCTTAGTTATGGGTTACCTATTTTTTAATTTTAATTGCATGACTCAACTTATCATAAAGAAACATTCCAAGGATATATACAATATTATAATTTCACGTACTCTCTTTTGAATATATATATATATATATATATATATATATAGTGGAGTTATTACCTGTTCAATGGAATTATAGGAATCACTTATAGAAGTGTATTGTCCGTCAACTCTTAGGCGCTTTGTGGGTCGATGCTCTGATTCATGATCCAATGCATGTGACGTGGCACCTCCCATATTCAGATAATATTCTCACAAAAAAAGGTTAAATGGTTCAAACGAGAATTAAGCTAATCAAGGAATGAGAAAAGCGTTGCATGCAGCGGCAACCTTTTAAAGAGATGTTCACCATTCGGATAAATTGCCTTTGAATTTTCTCGGAAGGCCGATAGAAAATGCGCGCGAGGATTTGAAGATTTTCAATTCAGAATAAGTGAAGCTTTCCACGCCAGATGAGAGTTTGGTGTAATCTGGATGTCTTAATTTATTAATTACAAAACAGAAGTCTATGGGATTAAGCTAGACGCC
Organism: Eleocharis quinqueflora; assembly: GCA_964058865.1. Classification (NCBI taxonomy): domain Eukaryota; kingdom Viridiplantae; phylum Streptophyta; class Magnoliopsida; order Poales; family Cyperaceae; genus Eleocharis; species Eleocharis quinqueflora. Next base: position 213,181 of record CAXKVX010000643.1, on the reverse strand, counting down.
GTTGTTTTTTCTTCATTTTGCTGGGGATTTAGTAAAACATATATATATACCCATAGAAATGTACAATATGACCAAGTAATGAAATATTGTGGATCAATCAAAAGTGTACTTTCCACAATTTGACATTTCATTGCGGCTGCCATTGAACCGTGTTATTTTAGAGTAATCAGTAAATGTAATACCAAGTTGGTATTGCAGGTCTTACCAAATGAAAAATAAGGAATATGCAAGTTGCCGGGAATACATGTTAAGTTATTAACTAACTAACTAATTAATTATTAAATGAGATTGGTGGTAAATTGTTGTGCAAACCTAATCAGAAATAGGACTTAAACCCATTTTAAACTATCTGAAAGAGTGACAGATTTTTAACACGAATTGAAAATCCAAGAAAGTGTAAAGAGTGTACCAAATCGATGAGTTGATGACCTTCAAACAGATCTTTTCAGTTGTTGGTCGCAAGGTACCAAGGAGCTTTATTCCCTCTGGGACACAATACGTAAAAGAAGTATAGAGTTTGATACCAAACTGGCATTTATCAGAACCGTAGTCGTAAGAACATAAGTTCAGGTTGGTACAAGCCTTCACAGCCAATGATTCAATGCACCTTTTAACTTGAATACGACGAACTGATGCTAGTGTAACATACAGTTGGAACTAGTTACAGCAACCAACACAATTCTACGACTCCTTGAACATCTCGGTTCTAATTTAAATTTGCATCAAATGTTTTGCTCAACAAAGAATTCATGTCCTTGTCAGCACAACTGATATTTTGTACGCCACTCTGAACTTGCAACATAATCCGGCGAACACTTTTACTGCAGTAAACACAACTTTACCAAACTTGAATAGGCAACAAAATCATGAATTGCCACAAAAAAAAAAAGAATGGGCAATAAAATCAAGAACAAAATATCTTTTTTCTCTAAACAATTTCTACTCGTGATGAAAATACCTGCCTACATAATAAAAAATCCAAAAACCAGAATAACAATGGCCTAAACAACACACTCCTGTCGTAGACATTTGAATAAAACCCAACCACAAATTGTTGTTGGTTAAGATCCCCAGCACACGGGCAGGAGAAGCTGAGAGATGAAACAAAAGGGAATACCAGGAGTAAGGATAAGCAGTGCACCATTAGGATAATTCAGATAAGATCCCAAGTTAACAATCATGTACTAGATTCAGCAAAGGGCAAACATAAACATACAGTCTTGTGCATCAGACACACAATTTACAAGGGTTGCAGAAAAAGAAGTACATAACCAAAAAGTATAAAAGATGACATTCATTCACAAGCCAGGAAGAAGGTCGTCGCAGGTTGTCCCACAGTCTAAGAGGCCATAGTCAGACAAGCAGCCTAGGTCGACCCATGCACGCTGGCGGCAGATAACTGAGTCAGCAATAAGTCTGCGGTGGGCACATGTAGTCAGGTTTAAGCAATGCAAGGCACCTACAGTAGCATATCTGAGACCCTGTTTAATCGATCTTTTCATTCCAAACCAGCACATCTTCTGTCCGGAGCCTGCGACCTTGACAGAAAAAGATTGAAGACTGTCGATAAACCAGATGCGCCCATCCAACTCTTCATCGCTGCCTGTGATCTCCACCCATTCAAAATTATCTCCACTCATCTCCATCCTAAAGAAACGTATCGGGTCACATGCCAATCGATCGCTGGTGAAGTGCTCTGGATTGCTGACCATCACAACTTTTCCTTCGATCTCCAGAGCCGCGTATTCGAGGAAATCGGGGTAGGGGCTCCCACAAGCGATAGGATGCCAGGTAAGATCCGTAAGCTTGAAAATGAGGCTGTGTGATTTGAAAAAAAAGCAGTACAGATTGTTGCCACATAAAACCATCTTCTGCATAAAGCCAGGAGGACCATGGCCGGACTTATAAGGGTGCTCCTCCCAACATGCATCGCCAGGTCGGACCATGTATACTCTCACTGAACATCCCGTAGAATGAACATATATAACAACTTCAGGAGTGCCTTCGGACGTGGTGTGGAATACAGCACGGCAGCCTGGAAAACGGATGCCTGGCAAATCCATGCGGGCCCCAGTAGTGGGATTAAATAAAAATACTGGCAGCCTTGCGGATCTCTCGTCAAAACAAGAAACCACTTCTCGCCGCCCTTGGAAGAGCATCCATCCATCTTTGGAGTACAATAAATGGGGGCTAGATTGCAAATCTGAATTGGCTACCAACACGCTCTGCTGTGTCCTCAGGTTGCCAAAAATGTGGTTACCTTGGCTAGTCCCAGGATCATTAATGTAAAACCATGGAAGATGGCTGCTCAGAGAAGGTACGAGGGGGAGTGCTGGTAAGGCGGAATTGCTCAGCTTCCACTCCATGAAGATAACTCCCAATCTGGAGGTCTTCTCCTTTTTTTTCACTGGTTTTGGTGTTGAGATTGGATTGCTGGCGTGCAACACCATATTTCCTGCAACTTTCTTTATCTGCCAAGTGGCAAACAATCAGTTGAATAAAACAGCCGAAATATCACAATGGACATACACTAATATGTTTTCTTACTTTTGGACAGACAACACTTATATCTAGTTAACTTTAACAAGAAGAGAAATTTATGTACGCTTCTGACTGACTTTCAAAGTAGCCAATTTACTACAACCACCATTCTTCCCTCTTGCTCCCAATCTCAGATGTATACATGTACTTCGTTTACGTTCATTTTTGGAAGGAGGTAAGAGAAGTTGAGACAAGTGAGAGCCCTTTCATGCTATAACCTCCACACGAGGCATTATGCAAATAAACCCAAAATCAGGTATCTTGGATCTGAGGACTGCACCGGTTGAATCTCGTATGCTATACAAATAATGTTGCTAAGAAAACCACAAGATCAGGAGAGCACAATCTGTGGTAATTATTGGCCAAGAGGTGAACACTTACCACTATCAGGCAATAGTTATTGTTCGGTAGAACCGGTTGCGGCACATTGGTAGCACTTGGTGGTTTTCGGTCAGGCTTTTGAACCGAACTACCCCCCTTGTCTTGCAGATGCTGATTCCTTTTCCTATGGACCCCCTGCCTCCTGGAGCGTGCTGCCTGAGCTATTGCATTCTTGACAATCGGTATTGTAGTTTTAATTGGTCCCCGTGAGTAGTATGTCCTAAATTGAAAGGTACAAATGTGTTTTACAGATTCGGATTAGGGGCCACGATGATCTGGTCTGGTACAAGTTTTTACTAGCAAATACTCTGAAAGTTAAGTGCAAAAAAAGTTTTTGCTATGGGGATAGCAACAGTAGACCAAAGCAATCCAACAGAGTACCAGTTCGGTAAGTACAATGAAGTGCCCGTAAAACCAAACCAAGTGCCTAAGGCTGGTAACTGAATCGGATATATGTTGCAGACGACAAGGTGAAACTAAGAAATTACCTTTGTTCCTTTTGCACGATTAGCATGTGATAATTGGGGTCAAAATCAGCGAATATATCATAAGACTCAGCCGGAAGAGGCACAGGCGAGTTCCCCTCGAGCGCCTTGGACCCGTGGAACAGCATCTGACCGGATCTTGAGCACACTAGGACTTGGGATCCTTCCTCTCCAAGTGCCTTCAGGGCCTCGGGCGTGAGGCCATACGGGGGCGGAGGTGCGGATGCCGGAGCGGAGGTGCGGATGCCGGAGCGGAGGAAGACTCGCCGGAGGAAAAGTGCTCCGTCGCCATGGTCGAATCCACATCCATTGTTGCAATTTCGAAAATAGAATGGGAAAGATCAAGGGTTCGGAAGTCGGAACTGCCACAATCTATCTATCGAACCCAAACCTAGAACGGAGGCAATAAGAGAGGAGAGGAGAGGAGAGGAGAGGGGCAGCCGGGCAGGTGCATTTTACTATTTTTACTTTTTATGTTATGTACTTATGTCATTGGGCAATTGACATCACATGGAGCTCCAGCCCATCAGAAGTGTGAATATTTGAAGTGCCAAAATTACCGAGCCTTCTAAGGATTCAACGTGTGGATCACTCGTTTATGTGAGAGTTCGAAAGGCCCATAAGCCCGATTGCTATATTGGGCCCTTAAGCCCGATTGCTATATTGGGCCCTTAAGCCCGATTGCTATATTGGGCCCTTAAGCCCGATTGCTATATTGGGCCCTTAAGCCCGATTGCTATATGGGGCCCTTAAGCCCGATTGCTATATGGGGCCCTTAAGCCCGATTGCTATATTGGGCCCAAGCCCACTAGGCTGTGGTCTTTTCGCTGGTTTCATATACAATAATGCAATAGTCCTGTCTGAGGAATCCTCGTCTTTCCTGTATTAAAGATAGTATATTTTTTTCTTTTTCTTTCCTTTGCTGTGAGGGCGTAGAGCTGCTAATAGACACACGGGTTGCAATTGTCAGGTTCTATCTAGTGTAGTGTAGTGGTGATGCTTTATGCTACTGAATATTAAAGCTCGATGATGGTCTTCTCTGTTTGCGCAATGTTTGTTTATTTTGTACCTTTCCCGTAAGTTCAAATAATGAACTATTTTATATTTGTCAATTTGATTAATATCACACAAATCAATATAAAAAAGACGGAACAATCTAACTACAAAATTCACCTGCAATTGCTTACAAAAGAAAAATGTCATAAACTTTCTGTCATACAAAACAAAATTCGGTTTCCATAATCTTATAAAAGCATATGCCACAATTTTTAAAATTCTAAAGATAGTATATTTTTTTCTTTTTCTTTCCTTTGTTGTGAGGGCGTAGAGCTGCTAATAGACAGACGGGTTGGAATTGTCATGTCCTATCTAGTGCAGTGATCCTTTATCAAGGGATATTATTTTTTTCCATGTTGGCCATATTAGTCTTTGATTAGCAATCAGTAATCATGACTTTATAAATGTAAGAGAAAAGTGTAACCTTCCAATTCCTTAGTAATCATTTGCCTAATTGCCTAAGAAAACAAAAGTGAGTTGCACTTTCCCATAGCAAAATTAAAAGAAAGAAGGGAAATAAAATACTGTCGTAATTCTATTAGACATATCATATATAACCTTTTATGTGAAACATAGCTTAACCAACTGCATTAGATCATACTATTATTGACCCAATAAGCATTCTTTAGGTCAAAAGATGAAAAATAATCTAATCATATTTAGTTGAGATAAAGAATATTGCAAACACGCGCATATTAATATATTATAGTTTTTATTTAATAAAATGCAAATGAATTACTAGGCCTAAACCCATTTATAATTTGGTATACATTCAGAACTTGCGTACATCCAATTTTATAATACATTTGATGGTTGCAATCACATCTAAGTATAGCTAATTTCCATTATTTTCTTGTAGTTTCGTTAAATAGGAGTATATTGGGTTCATAAAAAATATAAATTGAAAGATTTTTGTACAGTTGCTACAAACTAATGGAAAGAAAAAAAAATTAATTGAATGGGCTCTACAATTCTTTTTTATTGAAGTGATCACAGTAGTAAATTATGAACATGCTTTTGCATGTCTAAAATTTCGTTTATGTCAAATATGAATTTGCTCAACTTTTTAATTAATTAAACGTTGCTTTTACTATTAATTTCAAGCTTACAATTAACCAAGTTAAAAATATGCTTAATTTTCCCTATATCCTTCGGCTTTATATGATCTTTGAATTATGCTGTAAGTTATATCATTGATCATTATTGCGTTTGGATCACATCATGATTAGTACAAAAATAGTCTATATAAATTAGTGGTTGAAATATTGGTTATTTTTTGCTATCTAGGTTAGTGCAAAAATGTCAACTTAAATTCTTCATTGGTTTGACAATTTGCAGAACAAATCAGTACCAACCATGCACAAATAAGAGTGAATTGCATGTTTATACATGTGCAATTAAGCATTGCAAGGCTTTCAATAGCCTCTACAAGTCAAGGGGAGCATGATGGCATGTGCGTCAAGAAAAACAGAGCCTCACAAAGACTTGCGTAACAGTAACGCATGTAAACCCATCATAACAGATATCTAACCCATCACAACAAGTCTAAATGGCGTTGTAACGGGTCCCTAAGGAGAAGAGGTCAGAAGACAGTGCAAAGCAGGATTTGGCCGAAACTTGTGTTATAGTCATACAAGCAAACTCGTCACAATGGATTCTCAACCCGTCATAACGGATTTCTCACCCGTCAACGAGTTACTGAAGAAATGGGCCGAGAACCCAGTCATAGACACAGACAAGATCATTTTTTTGAAAGGTGCATACCCGCCACAATGGGTTCCATAACAAGTTGGTCATTTCTGTAATAGAAGCAGTCCTAAATCAAGATTTCAAGAATTTAAGAAGTGTTATGCCAATATAAACTTGATACATACGTCCTAGCAGACAAAGAAAGCTAACTCCCAAGTTTTCAAGCACTCAAAGAGCGCTAGAAAGAGCACTGAAGTCTTCTAATTCAAGCATCCAAATCTGAAAGAGAGTTTATGATATCTATTGTCTAATTGTCGATTCGTGATAACTTTTTGTAATTTTGTTTGGTGATCTACATTGTGTTGTCAAGTAGGTCATCATTGTCTTGGGTTGTGTTTTCAACCAAGATCATTATCTTGCAAGCTTGGTGTTGCCCATGCAAGGGTTTGGAGTTTTTTTTTTTTTGATAGACTCCATTTTTTAAAACAACTGTGATTTAGTGTATTCGATCCCGGAAGGTATTTTGGATCTGGTGGTCCTGTTCAGTAGGCCTAATTCGTTTTGTAAGTCGAACCACGTTACATCGCATATTCTCTTGCTCTTACTTTCTTTACTATTTTGCTTGAATTGTTAAATTGCACCATTACTTGCTTGTTTGACTTAACTAGATGATTAAAGTCCTAAAGTAGTACTTGAAATTGTCTGTGCTTCTGCAACCAAACATAAGCCTTTACCGTTTGTTCGAAATTACAAAAAATAGTGCTAATTTGTGCTATCTAGATTAATGAAAATGTTGTTTGGATTGCACATTTGTAGCAGTGCTAGTTTTTAACGAATAATAATAATTAAATAATAAAATATTGATATCAATTTATAATATAATAATAATACAATAATAATAAAATGATAATAATATAATTATAATAAAGTAAAAATATAATAAAATAGCAATAATAATAATGACGACAACAACAACAACAATAAAATAATAATAATAATAATAATAATAATAACAACAAAATAATGACAATTACAATTACAATAATAAAAATAATAATGACAATTACAATAATAATAAGAATTAAAATAATAACGACAATTACAATAATAATAATTATTATTTTTAATACGAAAGATGATGATTACAATGTAATAAAATAATAATTTTGATAACTATGACATGTGCTAATTTGTTATCCTACCATTTTGTTGGGTTAGCAAAATAACACTAACCAACACTACTCACAACTTACTTATTGATGTTTGTATCACATTTTTGTGTGGATAGCAACACTAACCTATTGTTAGTGCTACTTTTTGTGATCCAAACACACCCAAACTAACAATTGTCAAGTTATATCTAAATTTTTGCAAATGATCAACTTATGTGTCAATAAATGAATCAATAAATTTAATTAATAATTATGAAAAAATACAAATTATTGTAATCACAGCTAATTATGAAGTAAGACATAATTCATTATGAAGAGATTGCGTGATAACTGTTCTTTTAAGAAACATCAAAATTATGCATTTGAAATATCTAAATTAATCAATTTAATTACACCTTAAGTACGATTAAAAAAATTCTATTCAGCTGGTATATGGTTCAAATATTGTCTTAAAGGCAACGTATGTTATACATGTCAATCATAAAAATGTCAATATTAATGAGATATCATTATATAATAATGTTTAATATACACTTCAAAACTTTCCTTAAGTGACTTAAGTTACTAATTCAGCATACAAAATCAATTACTCATCTCATACCGAATATAACTTAGTGTGCAAATGACTTCACTATCCTTTTGTAATCAATGGTGAAAATTAGAGATGTACATTAATTTTGGATTTACACTAGAATAACTCAGTTAAATTAAAGAAAAAAATACCTAACGATTTACAAACTAACTAATTGTATTTTTGGGGAAACTGCCTGCAAAGTACATTTTATGCAACAAACAACAACAACAAAGTCTATTCCCAAACAAGCCTTTCAAGTATTTTTTTTTCCCTTAATTTAAAGAGGGAAAATTTAAAGGGGGAATTAGGTTTTACAATTCAAAAAAAGTATTTTGTCTAGCATTTTATTTTAATAAAAATTTCTAGCGTTCTTGTAACATCTAGCCCATGGTTTGCTATTGCTTTCACTCTCTCTGTGACTATTATTATAATATTTATTGGGGATGCGAATCTATAAGTGGGATATAAGAACTATAAACGAATCAAACCCATGCGCAATTATTATAAATAACAATAATCACGGAGGAAACCACTTCCCTAGCTTGTCCTATATACTGGTTTTATTGTATTACTCTATGTCTGTGGTGTGAATATCTCATATCTGTATATCAGTATATAATAATTAAGTCGTGCCATTGAGATGGAGATTCAAGTCGGAATGATTAAAGGGATCCATAACACACCTCAGTAGTTGTTAGAGAATCTAAAATAGAATTCACCTTCGACAGAGTACTTTATACTGTAGAATAACAATCAAACGGTGTATACAATTGTACAAATTTGTGCACGCAATCTCAAAATTTTGTAAACCATTTCGATGTATATTACATAATAATAAGTATTTCAGAGCATAGCAAGTTCCTCATGTTAGACAATTGGGCCCACTCATTTGCCATGACCACTGAGTCACTGACCATTTGAGTGCATATATTACGTCTATTGGTCCCTTCATCTTTCCGATTTTTTTAGTACTATAAATATAATAGAATAACAAGAAAGAAAGATGGGTGACAAATTTTAAAAATAAAAATTACGGTGTTATCAATATAATATTTTTGGGAAAAGTAAAAAATAACTACTTTTTTTATCATCGCAAATCATCGAGCCGTAGATATTCGAGTCTACTTCCATCGTATCGAATCTAATTTGCAGTAGGAGGAATGTGTGTATCAAATTTAGCACCATCTTCAATTTATGTCTTAATTAGTAATTTTTATCACTAGTATGTGTTGGATTCAATTTTGAATAGCTCGTTTCTCTGATCACAAATCAGACTCGACGTGATGGAAGTAGACTCGGATATCTACAGCTCGATTACTTGTGACGATAAAAAAACTAATTACAATTTCGACAAGCGCAGTCGAATTTAATTACTATAAAAAATTACCTAAATATAACTCACCCCATGAAATAAATTATTACTATTTTTATTAATAAAAAAAATCATTAACATCACAATTTTGTAAAACGGTTTTAAGCACGATATTGACAATATCGTGCTTTTGAATATTTTCCAAAAACACGGTATTGAGAACGTACACTGTACTTTTGTATTTTTAAAACTTCAATGACCATCTATCTTTCTATTTATAATTTATTTATTATATCTGTGATACTAAAAAAAATCGGTTCTTCTTTGGTAAGGTGCATACATGGAAGTTGCATGCTAGATTGCTAGTGGGAACCCAACTGTTCTGTGATTCTGTCTGCCATACAGTGCAAGGAAAATTATCCCTCCTCAAGTTACACTTGTACATGTATTATCCAATCAATGCTTTAAAATATAGTTTTTAATATGCATTTTCATAACCACTTCATGAAACTCAATTGGTAATTTGGTATGCATGAAATGTTTAGCAATTAGCTTTAGAATATGCATGCATATATTTCAGGATAAAAAATCGCAACTTACGATTTCTTTAGAGAATTTTAGTAAAAAGAAAATTGTCAAAGTCATATAATATTTGATTTATTAAATTAGTAGAATTATATCCTCAATTTTATATATATCTAACAAAACTAAATTTTAAGCTTGAATTTGTTACTTAGTAAGTGTTGTGCATATTTTTTGTTCATATAGTCTTCTGCTGCATTACTTTTTTAGTTAGATTAAACACAATTAAAGAATCAACTTTATGATTAATTTTACTTTATATTTAAATTTAAACACAAATATCAGATAAGTGAAACAAACATTGTTAATTTGAATATCTTGTATTGAATTATAGTGCATCTCTAGATGTAACCGTATAAATATTAAAAGATAAAGCTTCATATATTAGCCTCAAATTACTAAAAAATTTGTTCAAAGTTTTTGCAGGACCAAGTTACATTAGATTTCAAAATGACTAAAGCGATTATGAGAAAATAAAATGATTGTGAGAAAATGACGTTTCATCCTACTTTTAAAAATAAATTTTTTTTTGATAAAAAATGCTTTTAAAAATAAATTCAACTTTGCACTTAGTACTTGTAAGAAAAAAATGAGAAAAAAATCGGAATTAGAAAATGCAAAATAATGTTTATCATTTAGTGTATTTTCATTTTGTCTTGGCCTTACTCTTTGTTTTCTTTTCTTTTCTTTCTTTCATGTCTTCCACAAGTGTCTCCTGTCAACCATCTGCCTCTATAACCTCTAACAATCTCCACGTCTTTCATCCTCTTCCACTTCTTTTTCTTTATCTCTCTTTTTTGAATGATTGAGAAGTTTTAAGAGTTGAAGACTATGTCGACATTTAAATTCACTTCACAGGCGAAAACATTTACTGAGCAAATGAAAAATAAGTGGAACCATTTTTCTTCATAGAAGTTTCTTATTAATGAAAATTAACATAAGACTAAAATTTAGGATCTCACTTATTTTATAATGTTTATCATTTAGTGTATTTTCGTCTTAATCACGACCAAAAAGGAATTTCGAAGGTTCTTGTGTAATACAAAATATGTAATTACTTTACTCAAATGCATTTGTTTAAGAACTTAGGATTAAAAGAAGAAATAACAAAACAGAAACTTGAGGAACGATAAAGCGGAGTTGATTAACAGCCACCAATCACTTATTCGTTTATTTTTCTTTTTCTTTTCTGTTTGTCTTTACTCCGGCTTCCCATTTAGGAATGTAGGAACAGGACAAAGGGCAATTCCCACTGTTTCTTTTATGTGCATCACAGCATCAGACCATCAGTGCATGTATACAAAGATTTTCACTGATACTTGGCTACTGAAAAGACAAAAGACATGTCACATGAGACATGAGACATGAGGTTGTTGCTACATTTAATCAAGTAAAATTAGACGTGAGTTGAATCCTGCTAGTCGTACTGCACTCGGTCCTTTTTCTCTTTTTCAATTTTAGTATGATTTTACAAGGAATTAAAAAGATAAAAAAACAAAAAAAATATTATCTGATTTTTACTTAAAAAATGGTAGATTTTTTAGAGGTCACTGATGTGAATTCTTCATTGTTACTCAATGAAATTTGATATTCACTTCTTTATTGTTTTTTTATAAATTTTTTTTTGACATGGTATCTGCGTGACAATTATAATGAAAAGATGAGTTATTATGAAAAAATGGAGTGACTAAATTTGGTAATATATTGATTAAAAAGAAATAAATTCAAAATTCAGTAACCAAATATAAATTTGACACAAAGTTAAATTTACCCTAAAAATGTAGCATTTTCACGCAACAAAACATGTATTGTACATCCAAAAGTTGACCAAAATTCAGTTAGACAAAATTAATTCTTGGTGAGCATAGAAATATGTTATTAGAATTTAGGAGATCAGTTTCCGCCAAGTGTGGAAGACAATGTTCTTCTTATAAAACGTTGCATGTTCAAAATTTATATTTTTTAATTTGAAAATAAAAAAATAATTCAAATTATTGAAAGATCCTTCGATACAGATATTTTTAAAATACAAATTCAAATACATTTTGAACAGTACTTTATGTTAAAATATCCTTCGATACTGATATTATTATATATTTTTTATTATTTCTGAAAAAGTAAAAAAAAAAATGTTGATTTGAAGATTTCAAGACTGATATAAGAGCCTGCTGTATGCCTATATATATACATAATACATCTCGACGTACACAAAAATGAATCGAACAATCAAGCTTCCTCAATACAACATCGGATGTAGATGTGGATGTCGATGACGTCAGCGATTGTTTGGTTTCCCTCAAGGAGAGAAGATTGTGATTATTATTAGAGTGGGGTTATTATGGACTTATGGTATATTACAAAGCATCTATGCTATTCGGATATTTATAGTATTTTATCCAACTGTATCGGATACGTATTCGATATTCGGATATTTTTTGCAATACGTATCTGATAAGTCTTGTGACGTTATTCGTGACGTGACGTATTCGTGGCGTGACGTATCGAGATTGACATATCTGATTATTTTATTCAATTTGACCGATGATTTCGATCTCCGGTACACCTCGATACGTTTCGAAACTCCATGTGATAATCAGGTCTTGTAAAACCTCTGATATTTTTTTTATATCGCTAGAAAAATGAGTGAAACGTGAAGCATGACGGATATTTGATCCAAGACAAGTCACACTATTAATTTTTGATAATTTGTTTATTAAATTCTAACATTTTCAATTAATTTTTAATTAAAATTTAATATATATAGCCGCATCATAAATCGCTGTGTCGCCACACCCGTATCGCACTCGTGCAACACATCAAAGCATCAATCACATAATATTTCGCCTTCATATTTTCAATATTAAAATTCAAACAATCGATTCAAACTATTGAACTTGATCATCATATTGAAATCTTCTTAGAGACCGAAACTTACATATTGTAAATCATTTTATCATTTCTTAAAGATGTGAAAAGCTTGATAATCCAACGATTTCAGAATAATTCAATTTGAATGAATTTTTACTTCTCTAAAAATAGTAAAAAGTATCTTCAAAATATAAAATCCGGTCTCTAAATTTTTTTTAATAGGAGATCAATTTTAACAGTTTCAATCGAACGTTTGGACTGAAAATTTTAATATGAGATCAAATAAATTTTATTGTTATTACAGAAATGTAACATGCTACGCCAGCATAAATCACAGTTTATTGTGCAATTGAGTGGAACACAAACAACGGACTAAATTTTATTACTTGTCTTCTTTTAATTTTGACTAAAAGAGTACAAGTTGAGTCAAAGCTTTTACAAGGCTACTTAACATCACACTAAAATCGTACAAGAAAATTAGTACGATTTTAATTATGGCTTCTACAACTCTTTTTACAAGGCTACCACTCGCGCTCCACCCGAAAAAGTTATATTTTAAACTTTTGTATTACAATAATAAAATTATAATAAATCGTTTAAATAAATAAAAATAAAAATAAATTAAAAAATAAAAATTTACAGTAGTTTCACTGTAGCGTGACCAGTAAAAACGCGTTCATTCTGCTGTAGAAATGACCAGTGGCCCCAATGTTAAAACATGATAAATGTTCTATGGAAGAAGAATATTCCACTGCAAATTGAGAGGTGTCTATAGAGTGATGGGTCACAACTCACAAAGTACTAAATTAAATTACTATGCACGAAATATTTTTTTGAGAAGTAACTAAATTTTGTATCAAATCTGTTGTTTGTTAATAAATTTTGATCTATCTATATTTAGTAACTGAATTTTGATATATATATTCAAAGTGAGTCACTATTTCATGATTTTTCATAAAAAATGTTAACGGAAATTGACATAAAATACATATTTTTTCTTCTACAATCTTCGTAACAATTCATCTTTTAAATATAATTATGATATAGGTGTCATGTCATTATTTTTGGTATATTTTTTTACGAAAAAACAATGAGAAAATGACAAAAAATGAAGATATATTAAAGTTTAATGACTAAAAAAATAAACAATTCAAAATTCAATGATCAACATATTAATATTTGATACAAAATTTACTGAACTCCTCATAGAATGTACCCATAAAATTGTGTAGATGAAATAAGATAATATGTAAAAGAATACTTGTTTTACAATAAAAAGTATTTGTTATTTTTATCGTCTCTCCACCTAAAAAGAGTTGTAGAAGCCATAATTTTTTTTACGAAGTGGTATCAAAGCATCACACGATTAAGAGAAATCAACCACGACGAAGAAGAAAAATAAAAAAAAAATGTATGTACATTCAGTTCGGTTATAAATAGGCTGAGTGTTGTATTGTTAATTTATTTCTGTTTTAGTTTTGAGATATTAAAGAAATGGGAAAAAAAATGACATGTCTTATAAACAATGAATGAAAATGAATGAAAGCTTGTTTTATAAAAAAAAATGAAAAAGATAAAATATATAAGTTCTGAAATTAAATTTTCGGAGGAGTTTTGTTGGATATTAAATTTAGTTATATTATCAGTATAATGATCAAAGAATAACAATGAATACATTTGAGTTTTTTTCTGTATAATTTAATTGTTTTTTTTCTGAGAATTTTCTGCGTTGTGTAAATCATGTACCTAGAGTATTTATTAGATTATGCTTATAAAGACCCATAAATTTTTTAATATCTGATCAAATTAAAAATGACTATACATTTGTTATGTATTCGAGACTTATATTTTTTGATATCTAAAACATATATTAGTTAGATATATGTAAACACATTATGTAAAATGGATATTGACATAAGACTAATGTAATATGCATTCGAAAATTAATGAGATGTCAATAGCGATAAGAAAATTAGAAGGAAAAATAAGAGCGAGGGAGAGAAAACTGCCGAGAAATGGAATTGATATTTTTTTTAACTATCTTAAAAAAATACTAACAAATATATAATAAAGTATAACTAAGTTGTAGACACGTATACGAAAAGCAAGACATTGACATTACAAAAATAAATGCTACATTAATAAAACTAAAATGAAAAGGTAATCAATAAAAATAATAATTCAAATAAAAATATAATAATAAATTATAATATTACTCGATCGTTGGGTAGGGTTTTGGGCCGTATTTTTTAAAAATGTTATTTATATTAATCAAAATTAAATATTTAAGAAAATATAAAACGAACTTTCAGATCTATTTCGACCGCAGGTGCACTTAATCCATATTTTCATACTGAAAAAGTTTCCTCGGATCACTTGTGCCCCCCACCCTCAGATTTGTTCTTTGCAAAATAATCTTGTGTATTTGTTCGATTTAATTTGTCAAGCTTTTTTTTGCAAAATAATCTTGTGTATTAACTGTATGATTTGTCAATTTTTTTCGCAAAATAACCATGTATATTTAAAAAATCTGCGTCATTTTGTCTTATGATGAAAATCCTAGATCCGCTCGGTCACAAATGCCACTTGTGGTCCTAGATTTTTTTAATCTGCAGAAATAAAATTAGCTTTAGGATTGTAGGTGCCGTTTGCGGCCAAAGTAGATCTGAAATTTTGCGTTGCCTTTTTCTATATATTTAATTTTATAATTATTAATAATATTGAAAAAAATCGGGGTTTGGGCAGCAAAAGCAACATCATACTCTAATTAAAACCATTTCATAAATTAATTAACTTTACTTAGAGCGGACAAAAAATCAGGGAACTTTCTCCAAGAACGCCACCACCTTTGTGTAGGGATCTAGAAACTTTTTATGAATATTTCACGGTCAAAGGATCCACTAACATTACAATTTAAATTTGCACATCACACATCACACATCACACATCAGGTGGTGAATAATTGAATGAAGATTTAGATACCACACTAATAGTGGCATTTTAATATTAAAAATATGTCACAGATTCTGCACCCCAATCTGCGCTTGAAATCCTTTTGACCAATGCCTTATGCCTACATGAGGATTCGGGTTCAATATCTGTCATAGTTTTTCTACAATAATTCATGATTTGAACCATTCATCAAAATTTTAATTTCAGAAAGTTTCATAAAAATCACATTGCTAAGTGTGCATGATTTAAATCCTCAAATCCAAGGATTTAATTCAAAGGATATTTATGTTGTATGGATGCAGGTACGGATATCGTATCCAATACGGTACAGAAATACGTCATTTTTAAAAAAAATTAGAATACAAAAGTATATATAGAATAATAAAAAAATCACATTATATATTAATATGTTTGATTTTTTTTTGCATTCAACTACCACTATAGATACATAATATTCAGTATTTCGTTTTAAAATAATGATATATATTGTTGTGTAGGTTTTAGAAGTAATTATAATTAAATTATGTTTGTTTTGTAAGAATTAATGATACTGCTCTAATTTAGTATATTTTACTGTTGAAATCAAAAGATAGAATATTCTAGATGATAAGCCAAGATTGTAAAACTCTTTCTTAGCTTTCCAACACACTTTGAATCAGCTTAATCGAAGTTCGGATGAGGAACTTATGATCAAAATACGAAACACAGCGCATTTGAAAATATCCCAGCCGTATCGTATCGTATCATGTGCCGTATCCTGCCGTATCACAGTCGTATCCTACTGTATCATGCCGTATCTCAATATTAAATAATACGATACGCCACGTGGAGTATCTGATGCGTATCGCTCCGTATCGCACGCGTATCCGCGTCGGATACGTATCCAATAAGTGGTGCGGCAAGATTTTAAAATATCCAGACAACGTAGCCTATTAGTAAAAAAAACTGAGTGGGAAATCTGAAAAATGTTGGACAAATAAATTTAGGGGCCCTTTCGTAAAAGTAAATCAAACCATAATGGCATAATTTTCATATAGCTCCTGGGTTTTATAATATTCATGACCTGTCTAATAGGATATTTATTGTTGGTTACAATAATACTTAAAAAGTGAAAAATATAATGTGATTATTAATCAAGTTGATAGTGTTGTTATATGACTCGAACAAGACTCCATGTAGATGTATTGTAAGCATGTAAGACATTTGCAATTTCTTAATATAATCAGAGTTGATGGTGACTTGGGCATTGCGAACAAAGCCAAGCCCAATTGATAAATATGAATAAAGTAAGGTGGCATATTACAAAGTTGTAACCAACTTACAAAGAATGAATGGAGACTAGAGAGGAGCACTATAATTGCGGTTGTCGAAAAAGAGCCAACAAAAGAGGCGCAGCCGCAGCCGCAGCCGCAGCCTTCACTTCCCATTCCGGCATTGCCCCTTCATCTCCACTTTGGATGGTAATGAATCCAACCTAGATTCCTTTCTCAACTTGATTCCCCTGCCTCAAGAGTCAAGAGGAACCGTTGAATTTTCTAATTATGCAATCATATACTTTGTTAGTGTGACGTATTGGTATTGCTCCACAAATTTTGTTGGTCAAAATGGGGGAATCTGAATCGTTGAATGTGATCGCTGTATCTGTATCAGAGCAGAACATATTACATCTTTTTCTTTTTCTTTATTGATAAACTTGTGGTAGGTTACTTAATTAATATAAGTAATGAATGATCGATTACTAATTCCTTAAATTAAACCTCAGACCATATTATATATATATATATATAGCTCGTTACCAGTTACCATTCAATTTTAATTATAAGGGATCATATGCCTATACCTAAAAAAGAGTACCCGGTCTTTAGTTAATCTCTATGTACACCGCTGAATTTAAATCTCGTCTCTTTTCTGGCATTTTTTGATATCATTCTCTTTAAATCTCGCCTCTTTCTCTATCCAAACACTTTGGATAAAATTGCTTAATAGTACCTTATTTTTTTTTTTTAACTAATAATAATTTATTAAAAAACATGCTTAAAATTGACCACCGGATAAAATTGCACTAATACATTTATGGGTTAGAGTTAAGTACACTCTTTAGTACATCATTTGATTGTGCTTCATGATTTATATGATTATATTCATTGGATCAATGAATTACTTTCTCTTTTTAAATTGCATGAAGAGTAGGGGGGTGTCAATGGGTACAATAAGGATCGGGTAGAGTTATTTTCGTACTCGTACCCGTTTGAAATTACTCTCATTCATATCTTACCCTTATCCGTTAAATTTGATTTACCCTTACCGTTAAAATTATAAAGTAACGAAAGGGTAACAGACGATACGAGTAATATTAATATAATATTTTTCAATTTTATAAATAAATCATATTTTACCCAAACATACCTAAAATTAATATTTTTCATAAATACAAGCACAACACGGGAGCAAGTAGATCATATACATTAACGCGAAAAAATAATATATAATGTAAAATATTAGACTAGAATTATAATTATACGATCAGTTTTTTAAAAGGAATAAACGAGAGGATGGTAAAATTAAATAAATAATTAGTAGGATGAAATTAATTTTGCTATAATCTAAGAGACAAATGTTAATGTTATATTGAAAACTAAGAGTTTTATTGAAAAGAGCACAAATAATTAGATGGTCTTCTAGAGAACTTAAATTACAAATAGATTAATTATTTTTATGAATTTTAAAATAGGCAATATATAATATTTATATATATTATTTTACGTTTATCCTATAGGATAACGGGTATAAATAACTTTTACCCGTACCCTTATTCGTTTAGCAAACAAAAAAACCTTACACATACCCATATTCGATAAGCTAACGAAAAAGTCTTACCAATACCCGTAATATCGAATACGATACAGATCAGGTAAAAAAGTAAAAGAGTTTCGTTGACAGCCCTAATGGAGAGAGAAAAAATAAATAATTAAATTGTAAGGAGAGAATGTATACTTCATTGATCCAATAATTTAAATCATGAATACACAATCAAATGTTGCACTCATGGATGTACCTAACCATAACCCTTGAGTGCGCTCGTATATGACACAACTTAAATCTATTTATTTATACTACTTAAGATTAATATAACAAATTTTTATATGAATCCAAATGCATCCAAATCAAGCATATGTTTTGTAACAATTTATGCAAAATCTTGTTTCAATCATTTCTCAAATCAAAATTCACATAAATCATGTGAGAGGTACAAAAAAAGAGACCATTCATCAACCATGCATGAGGTTTATTCTTTAAGGAATCCAAGACTAAGCACATTAATTCATCCATAATTTACTATCAATTCTAGAACCTTGAGCCTAAAATTGGCTCTAATACCATTGAATGTGAAAGTTTTGATGCTTCGAAAGCAAGAAATAAAACAAAATTTTATTCATTTCAAAACAAATGATCTAGCTATTATAAGTGTAAAGACAATATTTATTTGTCTAAATAATTAGGGAATAATATTATACCTTATGATTTGATCTCCAAATCAAATCAAGTAGGGTTGTCTAGTTTAGCATCTTCTTATTCCCTATGTCTTGTTTCAATGGTTGTGCTTAGCTCGTCAACCGTCGAGCCTCCTTAGGTATCCACTGAAAGATTAAAGAAATACTTGTATCTCTAAGGCTAGTAAGAGAACAACAAGTGGTACCTTAATCCTAGTTTCAAAACCTTCTTCAAAATTTCAGAAATTTTAATGGAGTTTTTTTTTCTCAACACATGAGAGAAAAATTGGGAGAGAGAGAGAGAGACAAAAATTTCAGCCAAGAAGTTCAATGCTGAATTTCTGACCTTTGGGTACTAAATATGTCATAACTCTTTGTAGGTAATTCCAAACTATTTGAAACTTGAACCATTGGATTCTAGACTCAAAGGGCTTCAATTTTCATAGGTCATATGTTCAGAATGGTTGAGGTTTGCCCTTTCAAAATCCTGTTTAAAGTTACCTCAAAAAACTGTCCAAAATTTTCTCTCCTCTTTAATGGAAATTGATTAGGTTTAATGATATACTTCAATATTCTTTTAATTATATCATTACTAATCAATTCTCCCCAGAAATTTTATGGCCTATATTTGGACTTTGGGCTTAAATACATTAATCATATTAATATTTAATTAAGTCCACAATCCCATATATTAAAAGGCCAACATATAAATTAATATCCAATGTTAATTTATATGCATCTCTCATGTGTCAAAAGTCATTTAAAATATGTCACAAATACTTTAAATATTACTAGGATTATTTTACAATATTTTTCTTTTAATCTTTCATATGGTGTGACCATATGGGATCCCATCATTATGGCAATGAAACTAAACATTTTAATTTCATAAATCAATGATACAACTAGCCATGGTATATTGATTACCCAAATGATGTAGATGAAAAAGCACAATGCAAAATCATGATCCTGTAATATTAAAATATTATTGTGTCAATTCCTTGTCTCATGATATCAAAATAATTGCAAGGTAGGAATGTGTCATCCTTGCTAATTATTCTTTCTTGATTTTCTAAAGTTTAATTATGATATTATTAACATAAATCATATTGCATGCACATAATACAAACTTTATCAAGGGGCCCAGAGATATCATCATCTATATCATGTATAGAGGACAATGGTATCTTGATGCGTATAGTTCCTCCGCACAAGTTATACACATTGCAGTAACTGTCTATATAACTCATAGTTAAAGTGAGCGTTGGACAGTACCAACGATGTATATTTCTCATGTAGGAAATATAAACATCTCAACCCTAGAATTCATGACACAAATGAAATATCAATGACACGTAACACAATCCACGTGATATTTCATTTTTGGGTCTGTCTAGTGCTATACATCCCGATGTATACACCTGTGTGATTAGCATTGACAACTCTTTGTCATATGATATGTAGAATGTGATCATCATCTAATCCGACACACTGATCTTATATTGGTCAATTAGTGTTCCTTGCTAATTACCAAGATTAAAGACTTTTAAGAGTAATTATATTTATTTCATTAGTGGAATTCTACAATTCAGGTCATCAACCCAGATAATCCACAAAATATAATAACTCAAGGAACAAAATGATATAATCATTCACTAATAAACTAAATAATCAAACATATGATTTGGATCTAGGACACCAATCACTAACAGAATGAACTACTGCTTATATTTAAGAAGGTCAAGCTAATTTTATTTTTCTAATTCTAGCAATCCATGCACAAGAAACTCAAACGAGCAAAAGCACAAACACAATAAGACATTCACAAGTTCTAGATCAAGTAGTAGTAGATTAGATTCATACATTGACCTCCATTGTGGTCTTCCTTGATCAATCTTGCTTCTAATCGCGTGGAAGTTCCTTCGAGTCCATTCAAGTCTTTTTTTTAGATTGAGAGATCAACCTTATGCTAGAAATACCATGATCAATCAATATTTTCAAGCCAAAGCTTCAAATCACAATCTTGAAGCTTCTCCAAGAACTTGTATTTGATTTGAGACTAAGTTCAGCACATGAACTCCTAACTAGATCATTTTGATCTATTTTAATGATGGAGAGAATGATCAAAGAGAAAAAGACAAAAGAGAGCGAAGAGGAGAAGAGGCTCGGCCAAGCGACAAAACCGATCGACCTCCTTGAGCACCCTGGCCTAGGAAGGAGCCAACGAGTAGCTCGGTCTAGGGATGGGTGATGACTCAGCTGGTCTGATAGGTGGGGGAAGAGGCGACCTCCTTGCTTGGAACGGCCAAGCCAAGGAGGAGAGAGAAGGTGGCGACTAAGGAAAAAGAGGAGAAGAGAGAAGAGAGAAAGTAGATAAAAAAAATAAGATTGAATGAGGAGAGGGAGAATGAATCATGAATATATATCTAAGAAATGACATTCAATGTGAAATTACAATCACATCCTACTAATTAAGTGGTCTAGATTGAGTTAGAAAAGATGAGATGATAATTTCACTCTCTGTTGGTCCAATGGACCATCGGTTCATTCAAAATCATTTTCCCTTCTCCAAGCCAACTCGTACACCTCTCATTTCTCCTCTGATCAAGTTTGACCACGTCCATCCCCTTTAACGAGCCTTTGATCATGTTTGATCAATACCTAAAACACCTTCAAACCATTACAACTTATCATTTATAATCATATTATCATATGGTGCATTAATTGTGACCTTAACCAATTCATAATTAATTATATTTCACAAATAGAACCCTCCAAAATATTTGTTTTTCTCTCATTCAATAATTAATTAATTCATGTATCTTCATACATAATTAATTAATAGACAACATTAACTCATGTATAGTCATGCAAAATTAATTTAATTTCCTTGCTCTTAAATAATCCAATTGATTAATTTGCATATCCAATATACAAAATACAATCTAGTGATTATTTCCTTCTCATTCAATCACGTTGAACAAGCGAATTAAAATCATATAATATTTATATTCATTTTAATTCTATAGCTTACTTAGACATCATCTACATGAAGTCTCAGAGTAATAAGCTTTTCAAATGTGACTTTTAGGATTCTATATTATTGATCATGATGTCTAAAACTCCTTTTAGACTACACAACTTATTAGTGATGTCTAACATGCATATAATAACCATCCAATCAATATAGACATAAAGTATCTATCCTGAAAAAGCAATCATAATGCTCTTATTAAATTCTATGTCTCATGATATCAAGTATCAAGCCATAAACATTCTCTTATATGCTTATACATTATGGTATTTCAAAATTGATTTTTGATATATGATTAACTCCTTAATCATATTTAATCAAGAAACCCAGTGATTACTTGTACATTCCAAACATATAAGGGATATATTATCGTCTTCATGTTTTAGAACTTCTTCATATGGAGTACTATATTATAATAGAATCTTTAAAACTCTCGATTAAGGCGAGCGTTTTATGATATTAATAATATATATTTTTCAAACGAGAAAATTAAACATCTCAATTATTAATTAAACACTCATTAAATATAAATGATTGTGAATTTTATTCACATATTTTTTTTTTATCATGATCATCTAGTGTCTTGTTCCAAACAGGCACCATGAGGTTAAACAAATAACTCATTACACTTTGATCTATGAAACTTGACCAAATTTAATCTCCATGCTAATCTTATAGCGACAATTAGAATATCATGCTAATTACCTTCGATCAACGATATTTAGAGTTTTATTATTCCTGATAATAGCATTTCATAATTCAAGTCTCATACTTCAAAAATGAACTGTGATAATATAACTCATAGTATAAACACATAAGTCATCAATTATTAACTCAATGGTAAAAACCAACTTCTGACTTTAAAACATACATTTATATACATTTATGTCTTCAAAAAGTTACGGCGATCGAAATTATAAGCGAGTATAGTTCCCTCATGTGGAGGATTGTTGGAGTTATTTTGCGATGGTGCACAAAAGTCCCGTTGAATAATGTGTGTAGTCTTTGTGATCATCGATGCAATTAGTTCTTGTCGTATATTCATTGGCCGAGTTCCTTTTATATCTCTTCATTGTTCTTTGCCTTTCTTTGTGACTAGAGTCTGTCTGTCTGTCAAACTCTTCACCATTGCTCGATCACCCACTTTTTAATTATGCTATTGTTTTCCTAAACTGAATTAAAAATAACAATTTATATATCTAAATATCCAAACAACCCTTCCGTCTTCCCTCCCTAGCTCTTTCCTCCACCTCCTCATATGATCAAATTTCATTTCTCATCTTCGCACTCTCCCTCCAGTACTTGAGGAGGAGGAGGAGGAGGAGGAGGAGGTGGAGGTGGAGGAGGGAGGAAGGAAGGAAGGAAAACGGGAGGACAATTTGGTGTTTAGATAAAGCATTATTTTTTAATTCAGTTTATGAGGTAAAAATAACATAATTAAAAATAGAATCATGATTTTAATTAATGACATTAGTTAATTTGATATTTTGTACATGATTTAGGAGACCTAGAGGCTAGATCAGGTGGCGGAGAATCTAAGCATATTCCAATCAAATTAACCGTCAGGGGAATACACGATAGACAAACAAGTATGGCCTAGCTAGTAACCTACTAACAAAATATTCGGCTACTTGTAATATAATGGTTCTGACATCACCTAAAACCCACCTTTCTAGTTTCTTCGCATGAATGATGAAATTAGGCTAATTAGATCTTGAGCTAAAGCACTCATAACAAAACCTAGCATGTCAAGGTTCTTGAACCATCCATTAGTCGACCGCATAAATGAGGTCATATAATATAAATACAGAATTTAAATATTTGTCAACTTCTGTTATATTATATTAAGACAAAAATTTGACTACTTTTAAAAGAATGTATATACTGAATACTCTAATTTATTTGAATTGTTCAATTTATCGAGATTAATAAAAAATGACGCACTTTAATTTTTTCTGTGTTTTCCAATGAATTAATTATCATCAATCTCAATGAATTGAACGATTCAGATGAATCAAAATTCTCACTATACAGATATTTTAAATTACCCAAAATTTTCCTTAACATTCTCGTTTTCTTCTTTGTAATATTCGTAAGGATGAGAAATAATTAAAAAATATCTTTGAGCTAGATTTGCAGTGATCCACTAGAAAATGGAGCGCCAGAAGATCATGAGCTAGGGGTCCGAATCTGCTGCTCGTAAATCTCTGTTTGCTTTCTTGCTTGTCTTCGATCCGACCGCTCGATCGTTACGAACGGCTGTGATTTGATTTAGGGGGCAGATGCTTTGGCCGTTAGATTAGTTTTGAACGGTCCAGATCGAAACAAGCAGAGAAGCAAGCAGGGATTTACGAGCAGGAGATGCGGTTCCATGAGCTAGCGACTGTCAAGAATTTAATCAACCTAATTAACTCAAGAGTTAATATATCATTCCTACTTCCTGTCTCCCTCTCGCGTCTCCCGCTACGCGACAAAATAGTTCCGTGATACAGTATAAAGACTTGTAACATTTAATATAAAAACTTCCATGTTAAAATGGAGACTGCCAAATAAAGTATTATGTGTACATTCCCTGAGAAATGAAGACTGCCAAAAGTATAAAAACTTCGAATGTTAATTATAAAGATTTCCATGATACAATATTCATTGTAGTATATAATTAACAAGAAAATTACAAATAAATACTACATGTCTTGAGAAATGAAAACTTGACACTCAATATTTATCATAATGAATTCGGTCCAATAGTATAAAGACTACTACATTTGAGTATAAAGACTTACATTTAGTATATAAAAACTACTACTTTTGTCGTATATAAGGGATGACAGTTAGTCGCTTCCTTAACTCAATTAGAAATGGTTTTTGCAAAACTATAATTAAATAGCATTTTTTAGTTCATTTATTCCTTCCAACAAACTAATATTTTCTTTTCGGATTTTGTTAGGTGTTTTTCTTTTTAGTAAATGTTGAATATAAAAATATCATCTAAAATTTATTAAGGCAAAAATTTGGATATTTCAAAATATGGACACACTAGGTACTATAGTCCATCTGGATGTTCAATTTTTCGAGATTGGTGAAAATTAATTATTTGAAAAACACAACAAAAGTTAAAAGTGAATTACTTTTTACCAATTCCGATATATTGAACTGTTCAAATGAGTTAGAATACCCATTGTACACATCTTTTGAAGTATCCAAATTTTTGTCATTTATTAATTTTGTTTATATTTTTGTAGTAAAAAAAATCAGATTTCAAAATAGATCAAATAATGTGATGTTAAAAACCACCATGTGACAATTTATATAGGAAACACCATAATAAAATTCTTTTTTTGTTGTTGAGCTTCCATGAGATGAGGATCAAGCTATGTATTTCAAATCATTACTGCACTGACTGATTTTTCTTTCAACGTAATATCCTTCAATTAATTTTTTTTTACAAGGACTTTTATTATTTAGATCGATGTTTATTAATTTTTAAATATTTCTTACAAAATTGAAACTTCATCTTTTTTTAAAGAGACAAAGACACATCACATCTGTATTAATATAGACTTGAAGATCAAATTTTATATTTTTGGAAATTTTTACTATTTTATCGAAATGATTGAAAATTGGATGTTTGTAAATCGTTAGATAAATAAATTTTCAATCCATCCGATAAAATAGTAAAAAAAATAAAAAACATGTAAAATTTGATTTCCAAGTCTATATTAATATGGAGAATGTTTTCAACGGTCCAGATCGATCATTTACATTTGCTACCATGGAGCGGTTGAAAGTTTGGCGGCTACGGATCCCTCCTCATATATATATATATATAGTGGGACTATGGTGTTCCGCGAAGTACAAAACCTGTTGTGCTTGCATCTATGTATGTAGTTTCAAAGTCTGAATGAGCGATACGAACCGTTCAACAAGATCTTCATGTTGAGATCTCCTTGGATATCAAATTTTACATTTTTAGAATTTTTTTGCTATTTTTAGATAAATAGAAAAATTGTTGATTTAACGATTTCTGGATCATTCGTTATGAGTGAATTTTCACCTCTCTAAAAAATAGCAAAAAAATCTAAAATTTGGTTTTAAAAAATATTTCAATATAGAGATCATATTCAATGGTCTGGATCGGTCGTTTGGACTTTGAAATTATGCTTCGCGGAACACCGTAGCCTCACTATATATATATATATATATGAGCTATGACATTATGCTTCATGAAGTCATGAGTTATTTTGGCTTCACATTCAAACTATCGATCCAAATAGTCCAACGTGATCTCCACACTGAAATCTTACTAGAGACCAAATTTTACATTTTTTGAATTTTTTACTATTTTAAATAAGTGAAAAGTCGGTCATATTGGATGGTCCATAAATTACATTAGATCAATAAATTTTCTATCTTTCTAAAAATAGTAAAAAAGAAAAAAAAGAAAAAAAATTGGTCTATAGTGAGATTTCAATATGGAGAACAAGTTGGACGGGTCGAATTGATAATTTGAATTTAAAATTTTCAAATTTGAAGTGAAGCCAAAACTTGAAGCCAAAATTCATGAAGCATAGTAACATTGCTTATATATGTGTGTGTGTGTATGAGTTGTGCTATTATGCTTCATGAAATATGGCTTCAAATTTTTGCCTCGCTTTATATTTCAAAATTTTAAATCCATGTTATCGATCCAAACCATCCAACACATTCTCCATATTAACTCTCACTTTAGATAAAATTTTACATTTTTCTGAAATTTTTACTATTTATTAGAGAGGTTAAATTTTCTTTAATCTAATGATTTCTGAACCATTCAATAATACTGATTTTTCACCTCTGTAAAAACAGTGAAAAAATTCTAAAAAAAAATGTAAAATTTGGTCTTTAGTGAGATTTCAATATTAAGATCACATTAGACGATTTGAATCGATAATTTGTATTTTAAAATTTTTAATTTGAATGTGAAGATAAAATACATCATGTCTTCAGCATAATAATATAGTTCATATATATATATACATATTATATGTTCTTAATTAATGAGATATTTTGTTCTATTTTAAATTTTAATATATGCATTGCATACCTCAAGTTGTGGAATAAAAGAATCGACAATAAGAAAATCAGGTAGGTTGGGAAGTAGTCTTGTAGGTTTGTAGGTTTGTAGGGTCCAAAAAACCACTATAAATATACCCCTTTTATTTAATAAAAACCAAACCCCCAAGCTCAGAGCATTTCTTCTTACACACTATAACTTGCACACGTGTAAGCACGCACAAAGACATTAAAACACGCAGACAAACAAATTTTCCATAACATGGCCTCCATGCTATCTTTCTCCCCTCCTCCTCCCCTCGTGAAACCAATGATTTCACCATTGTCACCATCTTTTAGTAGCATTCACTTTGAGAAGAAACTAGGCCACTCTGTGATTTCACATGTTGCGACTGAGCCACGGGTTGTTGCACCGGTTCCTCCAACTGAGACAGAACGGCCAGATTGTACAGGCACAGGTAAAATATCGGCTTGGACTAGTGTCAGGCAAGAGAGATGGGCCGGAGAGTTGGTCGTCAAAGGGCAGATACCGCTTTGGCTGGTACGATATATACCTGTACAGTTCATGATTTGCATCGAAAATCTCTTTCACAAGTAATCTTCATGCATACATTACATTCTGTTATGCTTTCCACATGTGTTTCAGTAAAAGCAGAGACAACAAATAACAAAGAAAGAAAGAAAGTAGAACATGATCATTGTTTTGTGGAAAATGTTGACAATTTTAATCATTTTTTATTGCATAATTAACTAACTTGTAGGATGGAACATACCTAAGGAATGGACCGGGTCTATGGAACATCGACCAACACCATTTCCGCCACCTTTTTGACGGTTATGCTACACTGGTACGTGTCTCCTTCAACAATGGCCGTGTCAGTGCCGGTCACCGGCAGGTGGAGTCTGATGCTTACAAGGCCGCCATGAAAAATCGCCGCATATGCTATCGGGAATTTTCTGAAACTCCGAAAACCAAAAACTTTCTTTCATATGTCAGTGAGCTGGCAAGCCTGTTCTCTGGTTCGTCCCTCACCGACAATGCCAACACGGGTGTCATACAGCTCGGTGATGGTCGGGTGCTTTGTCTGACCGAGACCACAAAAGGCTCAATCCAAATTGATCCAAACACACTTGATACGATAGGGAGGTTTCAGTATACTGATAATTTGGGTGGGTTTATTCACTCGGCACATCCAATTGTGACCGAGTCGGAGTTTCTCACTCTACTACCCGATTTGGTACGGCCTGGGTATATCGTGGCCAGGATGGAGCCGGGTAGCAACGAGAGGAAAGTTATTGGAAGAGTTGACTGCCGAGGTGGGCATGCACCTGGATGGGTCCATTCTTTCCCTGTAACGGAGAATTATGTGGTAGTACCAGAAATGCCATTGAGATACTGCGTCCAAAACCTCCTACGTGCCGAACCGACACCGCTATACAAGTTCGAGTGGCACCCTACATCAGGGAGTTACATGCATGTCATGTGCAAGGCTAGTGGTAAAATGGTAAGTCGCTTTCCTCGATCTTTCCTTTTGTTTTACTTTAATTTCGATAACTAAAGCTGGTTCTAAAGTAGAAATGGTTTACTCATTACTGATATATTGTATATTTGTATACTTGTGTTGTTGAATTTATAGGTGGCAAGCGTGGAGGTCCCTCCATTTGTTACATTCCATTTCATAAATGCATACGAGGAGAAGGATGAGCAAGGCCGTGCTACGGCTATAATTGCTGATTGTTGTGAGCATAACGGCGATGCCAGCATTCTTGATTTGCTTCGGCTTAATACCTTGCGCTTTTCCACTGGTCTAGATGTGCTGCCTGATGCTAGGTAACTAATAACTATCATTCCCTCCTCTGATCACCTTTAGAATCTTACCGGTACTAAATATATAAATTGATCCAATTTCTTTAAATAGGGTTGGAAGGTTTAGAATCCCGCTAGATGGTCACCCGATCGGAGAGCTTGAAGCGGCATTAGATCCAGAGGAACATGGGAGAGGGATGGATATGTGTAGCATCAACCCTGCCTACCTGGGCAAGAAGTACCGATATGCTTATGCCTGCGGGGCCCGCCGTCCATGCAACTTCCCAAATACCCTTACCAAGGTAACAATTCAGATTAGTTCACGTACTTAATAATAAATAATCCTTAAACATAGCTTTTAATTCATGACATACTGATAAGTTTTCTGGTAATGTTTCAGATTGACCTTATAACAAAAAGGGCAAAGAACTGGCACGAAGAGGGTGCCGTGCCATCAGAACCTTTCTTTGTCGCTAGACCGGGAGCAACCAGGGAAGATGATGGTTAGTTTACCAGAACTGTATCTCTCATTTTACATCATATTGAAAATAAACACAAACAAGAATATTAACTAGTTCTTTGGTTACAGGAGTTGTGATATCAATAGTAAGCGCCAAAAATGGAGGTGGGTACGCACTGGTACTGGACGCTTCCAGTTTCAAAGAGATAGCCCGTGCCAAATTTCCATACGGTCTGCCATACGGTTTGCATGGTTGTTGGGTTCCAAGGAAATAGAGAAAAACTTGTATTTATTGAATAGTTTCCATGGAAATAGAAAGAAGACTGTCTGTAGACTAAAAACGTACTAGAGAACTACCTCAAAAAAAAAAAAAAAAATCGTACAAGTACATGCAGTTCCGCCTGTAGGTATATTATGCATGTTAGGTACATGTCTCAGGAAGTAGCTGATTTCAAGTTTGTATAGTTTCGCGTTAAAATGGTAATGTAAAGACAATATTTGTAATTACAAATAGTAAGACATGCAAAGCTTTCCTTGCATTTAGTACGTACTTCTTATAGATATCTGCAAATTTTATGTTGCGGTTTACTTGTTCAATGGGCCTCTCTTTAAGAAAAGAGCCCACATATCAGACAGGTCGCTTTACCTGTTTTGACTGACAGAAGCTAATTAAATTGCATAACATGAGCATTTCTATTTTCACATTCATTGACAAATAAAAATAACACAAAATCTTGTGTGACGTAATCTGATAATCATAGAAAATCATTTCAACTTTCACAGTCTAGGTTTTTTTCGAAGAAAACGGCTCAGGTTTTCACAGCCAATATAAATCACAGTTATAGGTCACATTGAACACAAAAATTACAAGTTAAGAAAAAGTATGTTACTTGACAAACTACAACTTAGTAATGAAAATTCAGATCGCATAAATTGTCAAATCATCGACCAA
Organism: Eleocharis quinqueflora; assembly: GCA_964058865.1. Taxonomy (NCBI): domain Eukaryota; kingdom Viridiplantae; phylum Streptophyta; class Magnoliopsida; order Poales; family Cyperaceae; genus Eleocharis; species Eleocharis quinqueflora. The sequence goes on along the minus strand of CAXKVX010000643.1, from coordinate 182,773 downwards.
ATTCAAGACCTTTATCAATATTAATTATATTATTGTAGGTTGAATATGGAGGTCCTAAATTAAATTCATTCTTTATTTTCATAAAATATATTTTTACAATCTCTACTTCTTAAATATTTTGTGCCTTTAAAATACTACATCTCAAGCTCTTTAATATATCTAACCTTCTAACTGTTACTAGTTCTTTCGTACGAGCTCTTCCTTATAAATGAAATATATTTACTTATTTTGCTTGATGCTAGCTTAGATGAGAGATATGTCTCTCTATTCATACTACTTAAAGAATACATCTGAACCTTAGATAATTTTTCTAATAGATACATTCAGAGACAAATAAAAATTTATAGAGAATTATACAATTTTGTATAGTGATAAGCATTCTAGAGAAATGTCGAGATTTCATTACCGTCAATTAATTTGGGCAGGACCTTTTTATTGTCACCGTTGGCCTTCAATATTGTATGTTTTCCGACTTTCTCTGGGCTCTTTGTTCCGGCTTCTTTCTTTTTTCTTTTTTCTTCTTGTACTTTTGTTTTCCTTCTAATTTTTGTTACTAACGGGTAGGTCAGTCAATGATCGATCGTTTAATTGTATTTCTCTTTGTGTTGTTTCGTGACAAATGAAACGATTACGATAAAAAAAATTTCTTTCGTTTAAATAACGAAATGGTTAACAAAAATATATTGTTTCGTGATCGTTTGTTTCGTAGTTTCGTTTGTTATCGTGTATTGTTAGAATTGTTTTGATTTCAGATAAAAACACTATGATGAGAGAAGGTGATGAGAGGTGCGATGAAGGATTGCTCGGCTGAGGAGATGAATGATTTGATTCTGTTGTATGATTAGAATCGTTCACTACCAGTTCCTAGTTTGCTTTAGTGTTGAGAGAGATGGATGAAGAGGAAAAGAATGAGTTTGATCATTTTGTTTTGTTCCAGTTGTTTTGATCGTTTTCTTTGAAGAAATAATTAACGAAACAAAATTTCTTAATCGTACATTAAACAAAACTGTTGACGAAACTATGCTCTTTTGTGATAGTTACGCACATTAGACAAATATACTAACGACGGAGAAGCATCTATATGGTAATTGTTTAGCAATTGTTATGTTGATGTGTCAATCATTTTTTTAATTGTTGGATTGCATGTCTATTGCTTATTTAGCAAATGTATTTATTAAGCAATTGTTGCTTAATTTACACGCTGTCAAAATGATTGGACCAAATATTTTTTTTCAATTCTTTTTACTCAATGCATATAATTACTAGGATGTAGTGTTAGCAATTAAATTAAATTGCTCTAATGTAGATGCTCTAAAGGGCTGGACACTTAGATGATTTTCTGTATCACGTTAATTTCTATTTAAACTGGAATTAACAACATATGATTTATATCAGTCTAGCTAAAAAAGTATATAGTATGTGATAGTTCAATAGTTCAAAAATACATTTTCATGCATAAATTGGAAACAAGCAAGCTAATGTGTTTTTACAACAAAAAAAATGAAAATCCCCTTTAGTTAAACACAAACAGATGAAAAGAAAAAACCCTAACTTCCTAAGTTCTAAGTTCGAATTAAACGAGTGTTGAAGAATAAAAGGCCTCAGGAAGATTTCATCATAGGCACATATTTAGACAATCTCTTATTTAGGAAATAGCCAACGGCTAGTAAAGGATTAGCCTATAAATACCATTGTACAGAAACTTGTATACATCAGAAAGTAATACAAAAATCATTTTTTACTCAAATTCATTCAGTCTCAAATTCAATATGGTATCAGAGCAGGAAGAATCCTGACTCTTCAAAAATCTGCTGCAGAAATAAACCTGCAAGCAATCAAGATCTGCTCTCAGTTTGAGCACCTGTAACTGCAAGCCAGCAAGCTGACGAGCTACTAGGTGATTCTCAGTCATCATCGAGCACCCACAATCCCACAATCAAGTATCTATTATCTGTTCTTATCAGTTTCCATACCAGAAAAAAATTCAAGTATCTGTTATCTGCCCTTACCAGCAAAGCCAAGAATACAGTAACCATGTTTCAATCTGACAATTCCAAACTCACTTCAATAGTTCTCAATGGCAACAACTACATACCCTGGGCCAGATCTGTTACAATAGGCCTCGGAGGCAAAGGCAAATTGCATTTTGTCACTGGAGCCAAGGAGAAACCAAATGCAGCAGAAACATCCAAAGCAGAAGAATGGGAGACAACAGATCAGATGATCATGTCGTGGCTACTAAGCACAATGGAGCCAAAAATCTCCAATGTTCTAATGTACTCAAACACTGCCAGGGAGATTTGGGACAAAGCAAAACGAAGGTACGGACAGCAAACAAATTTCGCACATATTTTCAGCCTCAAGCAAGAATTAGCCAACATTAAACAATCAAATCAAAGCAACAATGAACTGGTAACTGAGATACTGTCCAAATGGAAAGAATTGAATGTTTATCTCCCACCAACAACCGATCCAGTTGAAAACCAAAAAAGAGTCGAACAAGACTTAATTTTTACTTATCTGGGAGCACTCGAGCCAAGTTATGAAGGCATACGCTCACAGATCCTGGCCTCAGCCGAGATGCCAACATTCGACGATGTGGTGGCACGAATCCAACAAGAGGAGTCCCGTCGGGCTCTCATGAACCCCAGACTGTCAGACAACACCGAGAACAAGGCTTTCAAGGTAGACAAGTCCAACCCTAGCTTCAGGGAAACAGCAAGAAGGAGGGGAACTCCAAGCACCGAGCGGTGTGATCACTGCAATCGAGCAGGACACAACCGCGACGGTTGTTGGTTTCTTCATCCTCACCTCCGACCGATCCGAGACAAGGGTGGAAGAGGCAAGAACTGGGGCGGCGGAAAAAACGAGAAGAAACCCTTCTCGGGTATTAGCACAGGCACAAAAGGAATGCAAAGAGACGGGACGAATCGGTTCAATAAACCGACGCGCATTAATGACAATGCCTCCTCTGGATCAGGTTTTAACAGCTCTGGATCGGGTTTTAACGGATCGGGCTTTAACTCGGGACTCGGCTCAGTCCCAGAACCATCCGGATCATCTGTGGCACAGACGGTGCAGCTGAACCAACTATTCTCCCAGCTGAATTGTTTGTTACAGCAACAAACACCAGGTTTTGTACATTCTAAATTATTTAATACTTCTTCTAAATTTGTGAATAATTTTAGAACTACAAAAGGTTGGATACTTGACTCCGGTGCTACCGACCAGATGACATGGGACCAAAGTAAATTTATGAATATCAAACAAATTAAAAATCCACAACATGTAATTGTTGCAAATGGGGAACAAGTCCAAATTCATGGTTTTGGTACGACCAAATTACTAGGAAAAAATGTTGAAAATATTTTGTACCTACCAAAGTTTAATTCAAACTTGTTATCAATCAGTAAAATAACTCGAGAATTAAACTGTTATGCTATATTCTCACCAAATAAAGTGATATTTCAGGACCAAAAATCAGGGAAGAAGATTGGTGAGGGTTGCTTAAAAAATGGCCTCTACTATCTTGATGAAAGCATCAATAAATGTCATGTGGCATCAAATTCAGTAGATCGCCATAAGTTGTTACATTGGAGATTTGGTCATCCATCCGACCAGATTTTAAATAAACTTTTTTGTTCTAAGTTAGATTCAAAAAATTGTGATGTTTGCAAATTTTCAAAACAAACTAGACTACCTTTTTCTTTATCCACTAGTATGTCAGAAAAATGCTTTGATCTAGTTCACTCTGATGTTTGGGGTCCAGCTCCCGTTGATTCATATAATCATTTTAGGTATTTTGTCACCTTTATCGATGATTTCTCTCGAACAACATGGGTTTACCTTTTAAAAGGAAAACATGAAGTATTTTCATACTTTCAAGAATTTTACAATCTTTTTGAAAATCAATATAATACAAAAATTAAAATCTTTAGGTCCGATAATGGAACAAAATACATTAATAAAAACTTGATAGAATTTTTTAAACAAAAAGGTATTCTACACCAAACAACGTGTATCAACACTCCCGAACAAAATGGAGTTTCCGAAAGGAAGAATAGACATTTACTAGAAGTTACTAGATCACTACTTTTTCAAACCAACGTTCCAAAGTCATATTGGTCTGATGCTGTATTAACTGCAACTTATCTCATAAATAGGCTACCAAGTGTAAAGCTCAAAGATATGAGCCCCTTAGAAATCCTTAGAGGTAGGAAAATAGATCTTGACCATATACGAGTTTTTGGATGTACATATTTCGTGCATATAAAAAGACAAGACAAATTAGATAAAAATGCCATTAAAACAATATGTTTAGGATACTCTTCTCAAAAAAGGAGTATAAATGTTACGATCCCAAAAATCGAAAACTCTATATTTCACGAGATGTCTCATTTTTTGAAAATGAACCATACTATCACACGAATGACGAAAGGAGCACACAAAATCCACAAGTCATATTATCACCTAATACCTTATTGTTTCCTGAAGAAATTAGTCAAGTACAGGTTGAGCGCACAGTTGAAGAACAAGACGTCACAATAAGGGCAATTCCTTCAGGGGGAGAAAATATGACAAGTGAAGAACCAATTCAAGAAACAATTAAGGGATTATGTATCCCAACAGGTAATGTATCCCATTCAGAGGTTCATTTCATACGATAAGGTATCTCCCACATACCAGGCCTACTTGGGTAACATCACAAACCAAATTGAACCAACCACATTTAATGAAGCTAATCAAAACCCAATTTGGAAGAAGGCCATGAAAGAAGAACTTGAAGCATTAGAAAAAAACAACACATGGGACGTAATTTCCTTGCCAAGACACAAGAAACCTGTAGGATGCAAATGGGTATATAAAATTAAATATAATTGTGATGGTACCATTGAACGATACAAGGCTAGACTAGTGGCAAAAGGATTCACCCAAACCTACTGTATAGATTATCAAGAAACCTTTGCACCAGTAGCAAAGATGAATACCGTTAGAATTTTACTTTCAGTAGCTGCCAATTTAGGATGGAATCTATCCCAAATGAATGTAAAAAATGCCTTCCTTCAAGGAAACTTGGAAGAAGAAGTCTATATGACTCTTCCCCCAAGATATAAAAATACAACAGACCCATCACTAGTGTGCAAATTAAAAAAGGCGATCTATGGTCTCAAGCAATCTCCAAGAGCATGGTATGCCAAACTTAGCCTCTCTCTTCTAAAAATTAACTTTGTCAAAAGCACAGCAGATTCATCTATGTTCATAAAACACTCAAAGGACACCACTACCATTATACTTGTTTATGTAGATGATATTATTATTACTGGAAATAATAATGAACAAATTAGAATGGTAAAACAATATTTAAAAAGTGAATTTGATATTAAAGACCTTGGACAACTTTCATACTTTCTTGGAATAGAAATAGCTCATTCAAAGAAAGGGTTATTTCTATCTCAAAGAAAATATATTCTTGACATGCTAAAGGAAACTGGAAAATTAGGAGCTAAACCAGCCAATACACCTATGGAAACAAATGTTAAACTAGGAATTGAAGATGGCGAACCACTATCTGACATAGGACAATACCAAAGACTAGCCGGTAAATTGATCTACCTTACAATAACCAGACCTGATATTGCCTTTGCAGTTAGTGTCATAAGCCAATTCATGCACGCTTCACGTACCAGTCACTTGAATGCAATAGATAGAATATTGAGATACCTCAAGGGCACTCCAGGTCAAGGAATTTGGATGAAAAGAAATAACTCTAACGATGTGGTTGGTTTTTCTGATGCAGACTAGGCTGGAAGTTGCGACAGAAAATCAACCACGGGATTTTGTACTTTTGTAGGTGGAAATCTAGTCACTTGGAAAAGTAAAAAGCAAAACGTTGTGGCAAGATCAAGTGCAGAAGCCGAATATCGAGCCATGGCATCTACAGCAAGCGAGCTCATTTGGATTAAGCAGTTACTCCAAGACATGAAAATAGAACACAGAAAACCCATGCAAATGTACTGCGATAATCAAGCTGCACGACATATTGCATCTAATCCGGTCTTTCACGAAAGAACCAAACACATAGAAGTAGACTGTCACTTTGTCAGAGAAAAAGTACAGTCAGGAGAAATCGAAACCCCATTTGTGAGAAGCAAAGATCAATTAGCTGACATCTTCACGAAAGCTCTCGACAAGCCCAGTCATCTACATATACTTAGCAAGTTAGGTTCAATCAACTTATTCGAACCTCACTTGAGGGGGAGTGTTGAAGAATAAAAGGCCTCAGGAAGATTTCATCATAGGCCCAAATTAGGAAGCTAAATAGTTGTTATAATCAAATCAGAATGTAATTAGCACATATCTAGACAATCTCTTATTTAGGAAATAGCCAACGACTAGTAAAGGATTAGCCTATAAATACCATTGTACAGAAACTTGTATACATCAGAAAGTAATACAAAAATCATTTTTTACTCAAATTCATTCAGTCTCAAATTCAATAACGAGACTAAAGAAATCGAAAAGCTAGGAAATGAATAGAGCTTCAATTAATGAAACAATTAGAAGCTTATGAAGCGCTTCCAGATCTAGCAATGGTACACATCTTGTTCCTGAATTTAAAGGAAGAGAACGATGGAGAGAGCGTGCGAGCGTAAACAACGTTGATCTTCGGGCGACTATCCGTCGTGCTATGTGCGAGGCACAGCAAAAGGGGATGAGGCACCTAGATCTTTAGTGAGTTTCCGAGAAGGTTTTGGGAGAAAAGGCGGCGACGGTGACGTGGTGATTCATCAGGGGCGATAGGGTTTTGGTGAATCTGAATCCTCTGCGGAACAAAAATGTTCCGCAGAGAGGAGAACATTACATCAGAACCATTAGATTGAATCGGACGACGTTTTAATCTCCATGCAAACATCTCTGGAAAATAAAAAACATTCTGTCCGTGAACTGCTCGGACTGCCCGATAGCTCCTAGATATTTTCTCCAGGAATTGTCTCGACATTAGTTTTATTTCATTTTCTTTGTTGCAGCGAAAGAGATAGAGAGATCGAGGAAGGAACAAAGATCGAGCAACTCTCGTTCTGATCGAGCAAGAGAGGAGAGTTGTGGAGGCGTCGTGGAAACAAATGAATTCTGTTTGAATTATTTCCCAATCTATTTTCTCTGTTGCTCTAGGCGACACCAAACCTTTTTTGCTGATACAATACATTATATACGATTGAGCACAGTATCAAAGTCGTACCAGAGTGAGATTATGCGATTCTTCAACAGCGATGTCAATGAAGGATAGGGTTCTTGCAACGGTTCGTTGGATAAAAAATCAGGACCGTTGAAGAGTTCACAGAGAAAGGGGCGCGGGCAGCAGAAATTAAAAGGGTGGGCAGCCCGAGCTCAGATGTTGTATCGCTGACCAAGGGGCCCATTTAATTAAAACTCTGACCAGCTTCGTTTCTATTCGACAAAGGGAAACAGAAATCACCATGGGGCCCACTGTCAGCTCTCTCTCTCTCTCTTTCAGTTCGTTATTTTACTGCTGCTGCTTCGTACGATTGGGAATTGCAAATTTACCTTCTTTTGTTTTCTTTCGTTAATTGTAATAATGTTTTTACTTCTGTTATTTCTTAGCTATATAAAGAGGAGATGTCATGTAAATATTTATGAACAATTTTATACAAAAAGGTTGCTTCTTGCGCCAACTCTCTTCTTGTTCTCTTCCTAAGTTTCTGAAATTGACTAAAATTAGGAGCAATTGAGCTTAAGCTCGTTGCAGTTCTCGCATTTTGTTTTGATGGAGACAAACAGAAATGGATGTGACCAAGGGTAAAATGGATTTTGAGAATTTAGTTCTCGCGTTCTGTAATGTCTGTTCGTTTTGGCAGAAAGGATTTGGAAACAATTTTAATCGGAATAGAAAAAACTGAAGGAAAAGCATATTATTTTTGTTGTATTCACTTATACATAAAATAAATCGTCAATACTTTTCCGTTTGTTTAGATGATAAGAGACGAAAATGGAAAAAGTAAAAATTTAATCTTCAAATTTGAACCCAATTCGCACATACAGCTAAAATATCAAAGTTATCATGTATAGTCTAAATAAAATCAAACAACAAATAAAGAAAGGAAAAAAGATATCACACTAATCATACAAATCAAACAAAGGAAAACTCAGCACTGGCATCTCGTGTAGGTATTCCTAGAAGAAAGCTTTAACAATACTGGTAGCATAATCCTTTATTCTTCCCAAGAAAGCTTTAACAACAACTGGACAAACTCTCTGTATGGGTGCCGGTACAGTTCCTAGAAGAAAATCTAAAATTATAACAACTCCTTAATGATCAGGCAGGTGACATATTCTAAATGTTATTTGTGCCATACACATTAAAATGACATTGTGAACAACTTTTCTAGTGTAAAATTAGGAATCAATTTAACATAGTTTCAACAATTCTTTCTTCCTCAAAATAAACTATCAATTGAAAGCAATGCAACGGAGAAGACCCACACAATTAAGTTGTACTTCAAGTCAATTGCTCATTGAGAAGTCAGGTCCACTTACTATCGCAGAATTCCTTCAAGTCAATTGCTCGCTCTCGATTGAAAAGCGAGAAAGAGGGGAGTTGTAATATTCGATGCCAAGATGAAAGTTTCTCTCTGCGTAAAATTACTTTCCGAGTATATTTTCTCCGCAAACGAAGAAGACCCTTAGCGTTTTTTTAGGGACATTAAGTTTGAGCCATCCGATTCAATTTTATGGTTCTGATGCAATGTTATGTTCCGCAGAGGATTTGGATTCAGGTTTTGGTGGGAATATTGTATATTTGTATTAAGAAAGAGTAGATGGCTGAAAGCGGGTTCGCGAAAGATCCAAGAATTCACAAATTTCGTTTCAAGCGCAGTGTATATTCTGTTTTCGTAATGTTTCAGACTTCAATGAGGCTCTAATTATTATATTTTAGGTTTCGTTTTTATAAATGTCAAATGTCTTAAAATTCTGATAAATAATCACTTATTATTTTAACTTTTTTCCATCTGATTCTGCGATTACTCAAAAAAATCTGAAAACTATTACTTCTAATTTTTGAATAATATAAGATCGAATAATAACAGTGGGGATGGCATCGATCTTAAGAAGATGGTAAGAAAAATTAATAGTAGCAGCAACAGCTGCATCCAAACAATCGCAAACTGTAGATTGCTTTATTTAGCGATAAACAGAGCCATATATTACGTACCTAACCACAACGAGAGAGAAGAGTTCAGATTTGAGATATTAACCACAAACTGAGCATAACAAGAAAATGAAATCCTAATTTCAGGTTGGCTTCTTAATAGGAGTGTAGTATACGGTAATCTGAAGCTCAACCCAGATTGACTCGTCGGAGCTTAGCCTTCTTCCATATACAACGCCTTGCGCCATTGTGAACTTCCCGGTTCCTCCCACTATGGCCCACTCTGTCGTAGTCGACGTCTCCGATAGCCACCGCCCCATCACCTGAAGCGTCGACCCCTTCAACCTATGATTACATTAATTACATAATTAAATCAGTTCAATATAGTATATAATACAAATGTTTGTTTGCTGATAATTAGTTAAGAGTAGTTGGTTACTCAGGAGTCTCAAACTCTATGGTGAAAGACATGAGCAAGGCCTTTTGGTTTAGATCGGCCGCAAGGGAGACGCCTTGTGCCCGTCCGATGAGCTTATTCTTGCTAAATTCATCGTACAAGGGCACGTCCATGACCCGCATTTCACCGAAGTTGGGGTACTCATAATTCGGGGTTATTACTGCTACTGTGGTTTTCTCTGCTCCATCAGAGACCTCATTGAAGTAACAATGCAAATCGAACTTCTGAGTCGTGGTTGCCATTTTAAGCTAGTGCTTTCCTCTGGTTATGGTATGATCCATGTTATATAAATAGTAGGTACTTCAAAGATAGGCCGTAGGCTGGGGCTGTCAATGACTGATCGTTTAATCGTTTTTTATTTCGTTTCGTGACAAATGAAATGATTATGATCAAAAAGAGAAACTGAAGAGAGATCAAAGAGAGAGAAAGAGCGATTTGAGTCGTTCAACATGAATCGGACGATTCCAAACGAAATAACAAGACTATGTTATCGCTTCGAAATAACAAGACTTTGTTATCGCCTCTGAATAATAACAGATTTAGATGAGGTTCTTCCAGTAACTTTTCACTCAACTTGGATCGATTTATTATAAATGTTGGGTACACAGAAAAAAAAACTAGTGCTCATTTAATTAAAAATTAAAATACAGGTCCCCCTGTTGGACACGCCAAACGTTTGTACTTGCCCTCGTGAAACGCATGGAAAGGATATAAAATGCGAATTTCTGCGGTTCTTATCATAATAAATATTCCGGATTCAAATGCAGCAAAATTTAAAATTTGAGATTTTTAACACGAATGTAATTTAAAAATAACTCATAAATTCTCATATTACAGATAAAAAAATAAAAAAATTCATATTGTTGAAAACTCAAATAACTATTAATAAATCTTACATTATTTTTTAAATTCACCAATAAGGCAATAACACAAGTATTGAACAAACTATTCAAATATATAGTTAATGCGATTTTTTCGTCATTCATTTAGAAATTAAACACTAAAATGATATATGTATATATTAAGTATTCAAGACGCAAATAATTTAGTAGTATAGTGCATTAGTGCTAGCTAAACATTAATGAGGTCATGGGTTCAATAATTAATTAGTACAAAGGTGGAAATCTCATTAAGATATTCTTACTATTAGTAAAATGAGATTTGAGTTTTTTACTCCAAACTTCTATTCACCTCTCAAATTAATACAGAGCGTGAGATTTTCATTTCTTTCGATCACAATCACTCAATTTTAGACTTTCAATTTCCTTATACTTTGGTTTTTCGCTTGCGTACAAAAAAAATTAATTGTCTCTCGCCTCCATTCTATTTGGAGAATTTTATAAATTACTCTTCCTTTCAAGTTTAGAAAAAAAATAATTATCTCGAGATTAGCAGTGCATTAAAAAAAGACGAGGTTCATGAAATCAATTGAATTTATTGCTCTCCACAAGCTGCTACATGCTAATAAACAAATTGATATTTTTCTAATTCACTAGCTAACTAAAGGAGTGAGTTTTAGTGGGACATATATTTTTTTGTATAATTTGCTAGAGAATAAAGGATGTTATTGTCAGTGTTTGAATGCATAATAGATATCTTGTCCCTAAAAAAAAAGTAAACTATTTATAATTTTTTTTCAATTCTACTTGCGATCTCATACTTCAGTCTTGTGCAAAAAAAGAAGAAGAAGATAATATATCCTATATGACTTATTAGTCTGATAGACATAATATGATAATACAACTAATATATGGGTAAACAATAATTAAACAACCCAAAAAATCATAATTGAAATACTGAATTATTGTAGGGCACTCAATCTTTTCATTTTTATATGAAATTTCGGATAGTTTAATTATGCACTCAATCTTTTCCAATTGAGACTGTAATTTTTCTAGCTGAATATTGCAAATGCCGATTAATACTAAAATAATTAGAAGGCTATGCCAATTTAGCTAATTAGAACAAAAATGTGAAATCTATTAGATGGAAAATCAAATATCTATTTTCTATTGTACTTTGTTTCTTTGATTTGATTTCTATTTTTTTGTAATTGTAATGCATTCGTAAAATAATAAAGTAAATAAATTAACAACCCATATTTTCTATTGTTCATTGTTTCATTTATTTGATCTCTTTAAAAGATGCATTCATAAAATAAAACAATACAAAATGAAAGGTTATCCGCTGCATAGAGCGGATATCGTACTAGTATTTAGTAATAGATGCTGGGGATTATGAAAACCCTTATATATAAATAAAAAAGTATTTAAGATCTACAATATTATATTTTGTATAAATTAGTGACGGATCTAGAATTATGATCGGAGTTAGACACAAATTACATTAAAGAGCATAAATTTCATTCAAAATGTTGAATATCATAATAAAGAGTATGTTTTTTATTTAGAAAACAAAATATTGATAAAATATCGTAACACCTACAAAATCAAATCAAATCGATGACAGTAACGGTGATAACATCCTCATTTCAGTCATTTGTGATTGCAAAAAAAGTGCATTTATAGTAAAACGAAGTCCTTTTCTTTTCTGGCACAATAATTTTCCATGATAAACGATAATTATTTTTAAGTTTTAATATTCAATTTCATTTGAACTAATTATAACGAAGCATTAAAATGTAGAAGCAATAGAGAAGTAGAGATAAAGTATACACTAATGAAGTAGCACTAAACTTGAGAATAAATGTACCATGACTTCTCCTCCTTTTCATGCCATAAGTTCAGACTTCAGAACTAGCTAGCAACTCGTGATTCACGCGAGCTTCCGTAACTCGTGATTCACATGCTTCGCTGAAGAATCGGAAGAACCGAGGTAACATAGATATATACATGTTAACATGCACGACAGCACGACAGCACGACAGCACGACAGAGACAGAAAGGAAAACATCAAATTAAATCAAACTAGCTGAACTAGGTGCAGTAATCGAACTTGGGATACCGAATCAATAACATGCAGGTACATTCAGGCGTCAAATTCACACACGTCGACTGCCACTCTCACTCGAATAACTCTGCACCATTTTTTTTTTGCCCAAACTTGATTCGAAAGTATTTATCAAAGTATTGAATCTAACTGGACAATAGGTAGTTATATTTATCCTAATATCAATTAGTGAAATCACTAAATAATTTACAGAGACCTACTATATATTCAACTTTTGACCATCGGATGAAAACAAACGGACGGATTTGAACACAGAAGGCAGATTTTTTGTTTAATATGATTATTTGAGTACATCCAAATTAAGAAAAGAAAGATCGATCCTACTTTAAAAATATGAGAAGTAGGTGATTCGATCAATAATCCCAGTGTGGCAGTGTCCCTCCTTAAAAAAAAGGGAAAGGTTGAGTCAGCGGCTTTTAATTATTTCTGGCGTTTATGACTTCTCCTTTTGAGGCCCTAAGTTCGATATATCGGAACTAGCTAGCAACTCGTGATTCACACGAGCTTCCATAAGTTGGCTAGCTTGCGTGATTCACATGCTTCACTGAAGAAGATAGCTAGAACGAGTGTTGATGTCGTGTAGTTTAGTCCATTCCTGCTATGACCGAACTCAGAATATATATATATACATGTTAACATGCACGACAGAGACAGAGAAAGGAAAACATCAAATTAAATCAAACTAGCCAGTCATAGCCATGGCCTCTCTTGCTAAGAAGGAACTGCAGATCCGCGTGTTCATGTACCATACCCCCTTAGGACCAAACAAAAACCAAACAACAATCGTACAATCGAGCGCTGGTAATTCGTTCGGGTGTGTCGCCATTAATGATTGGCCCTGTTACGACAGCCTCGCCGCCAATGCAAAGGTCGTTGCCCGTGCGCAGGGCATGCATGTGCAGGTCGGTGTGAAGGAGGCACGCTGGTACAATTCTCTTAACCTGGAGTTTGAAGATACCAAGTACAAGAAGGGTTCGACACTGCAGGTGATGGGGCCGGTGGTAGAAACGGGCGAGTGGGCCATCCTCGGTGGAACCGGGGAGTTCACGCTGGCACAGGGAGTCATATACAAGAAGTTTGTTGAACAGCGAAGCGACGGGAACATCATGGAGCTTAACATCCATGCATTCTATACTCCTCTCGAGGAGCACAAATGGAACGCCTAGTTGCATGTATTCTGTTGCTTTGCTCTTTATTTCTCGTAGCAAATCCATCTCCTGCGCGCGCTAGCTACTTTGTCATAAATAAATATATATTAATTCAGTTAAGCCATGCTTTTGTTGTTTTTCTAGTTACAATCCTGCTTAATCTTTGTAATATTTATATTTTCTAAAATAAAATGAGGCTCTATGTAACTGAAATCTAAATGATTTAAAATCTTCCATTCGAATTCCGAACTCATCAAATTTACGTACGATCTTATCTGATACACTTATGTTTTTATTACCTTCTTAAAGTGTAAAAAGAAAATTTAGGGATGCATAATTAAGAAACAAACATAATTAATTATTAGGACGACGAAAGTACTTTAGAAAGGGGACAAATATTGATCTGCCTCAGTTCTTGCGAGTATACATGCTCATCATCATGATTCTTAAACTCGGATTCGAATCGAAATCGAATGTTTGACCGCCGATTCGGAATCGGATGAATCGGTCGGAATAGGAAGAATCAGATCGGTAACTCGAGTATTTTTGGAAAAAACCTTATTTTGTAGCCAAAAATTAAGAAAAATTTGTAAAAAAAAACTATGTTAATTAAGACAATATTGTACTCACACAACATGTAAAAAGTATATAAAAATATATTAAAAAGTTATCGCTGAAAATATTGAAATGACAGTGAAAAAATAATGAAAAAAATGTCACACTATCTATTAGAGTATTGCTAAAACCCGCGGGGTATATCCGCCCGTGGATCCGACCCGACTCGCTTCGTGCCCGACCCGCCCCGTGGTCTAGATCCGACCCGATTCGTGGTTGGCAGATCCACGGATCTATGGCGGGTCGGATAGGCCAAAAATCCTCAGACCCGCCCGAACTCGTGCTCGACCCGCCCAGGACCCGTGGAACCGTGCAGAAATTCAAAAAAATAAAAAATTAAAAAATTCAAAAAAAATTAAAAAAATCGGAAAAAAAAAATATATATTAAAATAATGTGCAGAAAAAAATTTTAAATTAAAAAATTCAAAAAAATTCGAAACAACCTACGGGCCCGTCCGGATTTATCACGAGTCGGATTGGGAGTTTTGAGTTCGGACCCGTGGAGACCCGTCCCATTGGACCCGTGGATCCGCGGATCCGCGTGGATCGGATTCACGGATACCCGACCCGGCCCGTTTGTACAACACTACTATCTATATGAGTTTAATATATTTGCATATGAAAAAAAAGCCTACATGAAAAAATATATACAAGGAAGAAGCATAATCTCAGCCTAGACGAATATAAAAAAGTCTAAATTGCTTATTGCCTACCTTGCCTATTGGATGTAATTAATGTATAGAGGAGGAAAAAGAATAGCATCCCTAATCTCTATATTGGCTGTAATTAATACTCTTTGACCAATTCCTCTCTTTCTATTGACTCTTATCTTTTATCCTCTCTTTCTTCCTTTTCTCTGCTATCTCCTTCTCTTTGTTCGCTCTTTTAAACAAACAACAATGGTGACAAAAACAAACAGCAAACAAAAGAAAATAAAGAAATTTTTGACAAGAATCGACTCAAACTCGGTTGACTCGTCAGGACTCGGATCAAACTCGGCAAGAATCGGCACTGTTCGGCCGAGAGAGAATTAAATTATTCGCACAAAAAAATCTAAATTATTCAATACAGTGAAGAAAGAATTTTCATTTAAAGATGACAGTGCACTGTGATGTTTAGAATCATGTTCATATAGTTAGCTTATGAACAAATAGTAGACATTATTCGATTATAAGATGAACTGAACATGAACTAAATATTAGTAGATAATCATTAACTTCAACTCTTCATTAACGAACTGACCTGAACATTAACTGAAATCGTCCATTAGCAGCCCTATTCTCTGTCCCATAAATCAACACTTAATCGTAGCAATTAATGAATAAAAATATAAAGTCAAAGAAAAGCTCGGATGTTGGAAAAATAAATCATTTGTGCTGAGTGGGAACAAAAGTTGGAAAACATTCCTATATAAGGCCAACCAAACATCATATGAGGAAAAAATATCAGCCGGGTGTAAAGTCCCTTGAATTACCCTTGGTATATAATATAGGCAATCCAAAAGGGCCTTTAGTGTTTCTTGAACTCCTCGTGGGCCGCATTGCAGGCAGAAGGCCTGAACTATGGAAAGAAAAAAAAATACAATATATGAAAGATATTAAGACATTAGATTATTTATACCTATTGTTCGCGCGTATATCGATAAGTTGGACGCCGATATTGAAGTCTTTTCTAAATTTTTTTCTCTCTCGAAAGCTAAATTGTTGGAATACAATATAATCAGCAGTTCCAGAATCTGGATATTGAAATTTGCAAGAAATATATTATTTGGTAGCGACTCAGTGACTCGCGATTAACGCTTCCATGATTTTTTTGTTTTTTGTTTACTAGCGATTAACGCTTCAATTAGCTTGCTAGCTTAATTACGCGTGATTCACATGCTTCAGAGCGTGTTAAGGTCAGGTAGCGCTAAGACCTACATCCCTGGCCTATGCGCGCGCCCGTGTAAAAACCCCAAAAGCGTAAAAAGAACCAAAAAAAAGAGCAAATCAGAGGCTCAAATATCTACTTCCACTGCTTATCTGAATACAGTCCTCACTTTCATCTCATTACTCTTTAACAGCTAAACCATGATCACATCCATCCCACACTAAACCTTTCAACCTGTTAAGAAACTTATTCTTGAACAACAAGAGAACTCGTATACAAGAAACACTACGACAAAGACAAGGATCTTTACTGCACTTCATCCATGTCAATATCATCATTATCATCAGGATCCATGATCTTCATCTTCTTGACTGCCTGAGCTGCATCAGTCCTCATAGCCCCGCTCGGCACCTGGATCAATATATCCGATTTCTGTCCCGTCTTTGGGTTCACAAACCCACCATTCTTGTCCACTTGGTACACCAGTTCGTTCTTTCCCTTAGCTGCATCTATGTACACGGTTGAGTTTTCATCGATTTCTTCCTGGATCAACATCTTTGAAAGCTGAGTTACTACGCGCTTCTCTATCCATCTCCTGATTGGTCTGGCACCATACACCTATAGAGATTTGAGCAACAATAAAAAAGCAAGAGTCAGGCACATGATCCACATGACAATGCAAAGATTGGCTTAAAAACAGATTACAGTTCGAGCTGATACATCAGAAATTTTAGTATGATTGATGGCGCTTCATAAGGGAATGCAATGGCAATTGCTACATTTTGCAATTAGTCAATCTAAGTTGCCTGCTGATACAGATGATCTGACAATAACACCTGGGGTGCATTTGAGCACCAAGTTGTTCTCAGAATCTGAAATTACTGAGCCACTCAACTACGACATGGTTTGTGGCCTACATGTGGCCTGATTTTGCCCTCATGTAATTCTAGCCTCAATTAAGTTTCCACAATAACCAGGCTTGAAGGAGGGAGAGAAGGGTATGTTTACACTCTCAATAGGTGAACAAACTCAGACCACCTACCAGATTATACTCGAAAAAACAATCTTACTATCTTACTAGGATATATGAGAGCAAGATATATGGGCCTATTTTACTTACCGGATCATAGGATTCAGAGAGAATAACATCAAGAGCAGCATCAGTAATAGCCAAGGCAACACCTCTCTCTGCCAGACGTACAGCCACATCCTTCATCTGGTGCCTTGTCACTTTCCTCAATTGGTCATGGGATAATGGGTTGAATATTACAATCTCATCAAGCCTGTTCAATAGTTCTGGGCGGAAGTGCTTCCTGACCTGAAATTTCAGGAGAGAAAACATGTTAAGCGTCTGGCCAAACAAACAATCACAAAGTGATATATGACTGCCCCAATTGTTCATGATATACAAAAGTAGCATACAAAACACATACAATTCACATTCACATTACAGTTCTAAAAATTACAAACACAGATAACAAAATCATACCTCTTGCATGACAAGTTCATGTGCAACCTTCATGGAAGTATGACCTAACATTCCTGTAAGGAGGTGCTCTGCACCAAGATTTGAGGTCATGATGATGACCGTGTTTGTGAAATCAACAGTTCGGCCTTGACCATCAGTCAATCTACCATCATCAAGCACTTGAAGCAGTGTGTTGAACACTGCCACATGGGCCTTCTCTACCTCATCAAAGAGCATTACACTGTACGGCCGTCTTCTTACTTGTTCTGTCAGTTGGCCTCCTTCCTCATGTCCGACATAACTAGTACAACAACAAATAAGATGTAAGAATCCAATCAAACAGGTTATCAGCATTGTTATTTAAAAACAATCTCACTTCCATGGGAGCTAATTTTATAGGGGATCCAATGAAGAGAGACAAAGCACAAGCTTATTAAGCTCCTTCCAACTTGGTATATATGTATATGTATATATATATACATATACATATATATACATAGTGAAGGAATCGGATGACAACAATTTTGGTGACATCAACTATGACAACAATTATTTTTTTCATTTTCAAAGTCCAAATTGTTGATTCAAACCGTTGAACATGATCTCCATAATAAAATACTCTTGCAGATCAAATTTTACATTTTTTTGAATTTTTTATTAAGATGGATGTAAAATCCAACGATTCAGGTAGCTATAACTTTGACATATTTTTGCACGTCTTAATAAATAGTAAAAAAATTCAAAAAAATATAAAATTTGTATATATATATATATATAACCAGTTGTCTTAATATTTATCACCTTCAAACATACACACATTGAGCTATATGAAAGGTTTAATATGCACCATGTAAACTATTTACCAAGGCAAAATATATAAAGGGTGAAGTTATGGTGCTTGCACTTGCGCATCTGGACCCTTCGATGTGCATCGAGACTCAATGCGCAGGAATCTGATGCGCATTGAAGGGTCCAGCACGGTGCATGCCAAGCACCATAGTTTTGCTCAACATATAAAACCCCTTCTTCTGCCCTCCTATTTCACCTACCAGTTATCACACATGGAGCCCACTTTCTGTGGGGTCCCATTGTCATAGGTGGTAGGTGAAATAGGGGACAGAACCGGGAGAACTGTAGCAGCATCCTTACTAATAATTGAATTCATAACATACCCAGGAGGGGCACCAATCAGGCGTGCAACTGAGTGCTGCTCCATGTACTCCGACATATCAATTCTGACAAGCAGATTTTCATCATCAAATAACTGCTCAGCGAGTGCCTTGGCAAGCTCAGTTTTGCCGACACCAGTGGGACCCAGGAAAAGGAATGACCCAGTCGGCTGTTGTGGCCTTCCGAGACCAGCTCGAGACCTCAGAACTGCTTCAGCCACTGCATCAACAGCTTGATCTTGACCAACTACCCTCTGGTGCAGCCTATCGGCCAGACCAACCAACCGCTGTTTCTCATTCTGGCCAAGCCTTGTCACTGGAATGCCTGTCCAACGGCTTACAACCTAAAGTTGGTTGAACAAATTTAGTTAGCCACACCTTTATGACATGTAAGAGCCATTTCTTCTCAAACAAAAAGGACATTTATACATACCTCTGCAATGTGTTCAGGGCACACAGTTTCTGTTAGCATTAAATTATCACCCGTCTCCCCTTCCAGCTTAGAAATGGCCGTATCAATCTCCTGCAGAGCACCATATTTGATGTCGGCCACACGAGCCAAATCCATTCTCCTCTCAGCCTCTTGTAGAGAGAACAACAGCTCCTCGCGCCGCTGTTTCAGCTTTCTGATCTCATCTACCCGCTCCTTCTCCTTTCGGTATTTCATCATCAGAGGCTGAAGCTTGTCTCTCAGATCATCCAGTTCCTTCCTGACCTCGGCAAGTCGCGCCTTGCTGGCTTTGTCTTTCTCTTTCTCTAGTGCATGCAACTCGACTTCCAGCTGGATCCTCTTTCTTTCTAGGTTATCAATCTCTTCCGGCTGGCTGTCGAGCTGTACTCTGACATTCGCACAAGCCTCATCTACCAAGTCAATTGCTTTGTCAGGAAGGTGGCGACCTACAAGTAACAAAGCAAATCAACGATTAGTCAACTGAACATTGACACACTCATGGAATCAAGCAATCACAAAGTAACAACCGTTATCTACTTTTTTCTGGCATAGTAGTATAGTACTGTACTAACCTTAACCCAAAACATAGTCTAGAAAGAGAATGCACTTGCAACAAATTATCATCTCTCTATTTAATTTTTCATTATTAGTTTTTAAGTGAATTTTGACATTAGTATCAATCATCCTTCAAATCAGTAGGACAATTTTAATCAAACAAAAATCAAAGACTTGCAGTAATTGAAGCTACATTATCACATTTACTCAATTTTATGATTAAACTACTTACCAGTAATGTAACGACTTGAGAGCTGAGCAGCCATCACCAGAGCCCGATCCTGTATCCTCACACCATGATGCCCCTCGTACTTCTCTTTCAAACCTCTCAAAATGTTGATAGTATCAGCCACACTAGGTTCTGCAACATACACCTGTTGGAACCTCCTCTCAAAAGCCGCATCTTTCTCCACGTATTTCCTATACTCCTCCAGTGTAGTTGCACCAATGCATCTTAATTGACCCCTGGCAAGCATTGGTTTGAACAGATTGGCCGCATCCATGGACCCCTCTGTACGACCAGCACCAAGCACCAAATGTATCTCATCTATGAAAAGTATTACCTTTCCTTCTGCCTCTTCTACTTCTTTCAAAACCGCCTTTAGCCTCTCTTCGAACTCACCACGGTACTTCGCACCTGCCACTAGTGCACCCATGTCAAGAGCTACAAGACGCACATCAAGAAGATTGCTCGGAACATCTCCACGGACAATTCTCTGCGCAAGACCTTCTACAACTGCTGTCTTTCCTACACCCGGTTCACCGATCAAAACTGGATTGTTCTTTGTGCGCCTGGAGATAATTCGTATCACCCGGCGAATTTCCTCATCCCGGCCAATGACTGGATCAAGCTTTCCAGCAACCTCAACCAAATCCCGGCCGTAGGTTTTAAGAGCCTGGAAATTGGTGTCTGCAGATGCACTCTCCACTTTCTTACCTTCCTTACCACGGAGCTTTTCGACCTCCGACTTGATCCGAGCTGTACTAACTCCAGCCTCCTTCAGTGCATCACCAATCTGAGAATCCTCGATCAGACCAAGGATGATCTGATCAACCGCAAGGTGAGAATCGCCACGCGATTTCTGCGACGACTGAGCTCGCCTGATCACTTTAATGAGAGATGTGGAGGCGGGAACCTCATCAGGCGGAGGCGATTGAGAGGGGAGTTTCTTCAAGGCATTCGTGACGACACGCTCGAAGGAATCGGCGGAGGAGGGGTTACCAGTGGAGTTGGTAATGGCTTGTCGGAGGAGGCCGTGGTGATCGGAGATGAGAGCAGCGGCGAGGTGGAGAGGTACTATCTGAGCATGGCCGGATGTTAGCGCTAGCTCCTGCGCCGCAACTAGAGCCTCATTAGTCTTGTGTGTAAACTTGTCAGGATTCATTCTTTTCTCTTCAAACTTGAGAAATTGAACTCGTTCGAACTTGAAGTTGAAATTGAATAGAAATTGGAAGCGGTTAGAGTGTGCTGTCGAGCGGTGTGTTTGGATTTTTGCAATTTCTTGGGAAGGGAAGAGACAGTGCGGGGAGTTTTTAAAGGGGGAAAAGTGTAGGTCATGACCGAGTCTGGAATAATAGAGAAGGAAAGGGAAGCAGAGGAGAGGGAGAGGGAAGGGAAGATACTGGAACGTGCGCGAGACTTCTGGGGATTTGTGTTATTTTAACGGACGGATATAGAGCTGAATATTTTGATACTGTTCTAGGAGTATGCCACGTGTTTAAGGCGCTATGTTTTCGTAATTTGTAAACTTGATTTTTTTTGTTAAATAAACAAATGGTCCTCCGATAGTCCGATAGCATTGCTCTTCGACTTCATTCTGATCCTCACTGTAGTGTTTTGCCGAGAGATTTATTATAGTTTTAAGAAAAGAAATAAGAGAAAAAATATTACAAGTGACTAATTCTAAAGTAAAAATGACAGATTCTTTTTCTAATTTTGAGAAAGTATTTATAAGCTGTGATGACTAGAACGAAAACGGGTCTCTTACTCTTGGAACAGGTTGTGTTAAAACCTTAATCATTCTTGAAACTGCCATCCATCCTTCTTCTGCGTGGTTTCTAATCATGGGCCGAAATGGGCCAACAAGACGAGGCTCTATCATTAGCCCTCTAGCTTCTGTAGTCGAAACGAGTACAGAAGCTATAATAGCTTCTACATCATCGGGCATCAGCATAATCTCTGTATCATTGAACATCGGCCCGAATCTTCCTCCTAGCCCTCGAGCATAACCTCATTTGCTGTGGTTTTCCCTTCACCATGAACCGTAGTACGTGTCGAACCGAGGAGAACATGGTGAGTTTATCCTATCCTTTTGCCTTCTTGATGGTTGATATTCGTCCTTTCACCTTCCCGCACTCGCACAGTTCCCAAAATATCTGCTACGATTTTATTGGAATATGCACGATCTGTGCACGCTTCACGAGGAGTAATTATCCTTTCTCCATTTCGCCTTCACAGGACTTCTCCATTGCGTCCCTTGTGCTTCTTCCCCTTATAACATGTTTTTCTCCCTTTTCTCTTCTTTTTCCTTGTTTCCATAAAACCCTTCTTGCATAGCCTTTTCTTTTCCTCCTGCATTACTTTTCCTCTCCTGCCATTACTGAGCCTTATCGAATACTCGAACGCTGCTGAGAATCTCTGACATTGGGGATCTTGCCAAATAACATTTGTGGGTCTTCTTTTCATCAGTTTTCGTTTCGCACCAGGTTATTAACATATACTACTCGAATACAGAATAATCACAAAAGATCTCAAGACCTTTTACATTTACAGCTCAATTGTAATTAATAGGTGTAACATAATGTAACTGAATGAGTCTAGAAACTTCACTTAATTACAAAGGATTGTACAGCCTATATAAAAGGCATTGTAACATTTGAGATCAATATAGAAAACATTTTACAATCTATTCATCTTGTTCTTCTGTCTCTTTCTCTCTTATCTAAAGCTCATCTAAGCTTTCACAGGTAAGTGTTATTTCTTCTTTCGATTTCCATTATTTTGCTTCGCAAGTCATCTGGATGAGGGATTGCTGTTATTTTATCGCACCTGTGTTTCTTGAATCTGTTGAATACCAGTAGTAGGTTGAATCTTCACCAAATTCTAAGTTCTTGCTTTTCTTGATTCTGTCTGATATGGCCTGTTTATGTGACATTAAGCATCAGGTGTTGTTGTTAGAACCAAAAATCGCCCCAAACCCACAGTCGTGTGTTGTCTGTCCTGTTATAATTTCGCCTGGTTAAACCCTACTTGCTACCCAGTCAAGGTTATTAGTATGCCTTCTCCCTCGTCATATCTTGAGTATCCACTAGCTTGTTCCTTCATTTCTTTCTCTTTACTCTTTTTTTTTTCTTTTTCTTTCTAGTGGTAAAAGAAAAAACCTTCGATACCCCCCTTTTTTATAATAGTTGAGTCTTCGTCTTCTCTCGGATCTCACAGACCCTCAACAACCACCCCTAGTGATCTCGAGGATCTGTCGTACCAACCAAGTAGCTCTCGTCCTTTTTCCCATGACTTCATAAATATTTCGGATTCGGATAGTGTAGAGTTTTGTGAAGTTAGGTCTTATCAAACTCGAACTATTGATAGCTCGTCTCGGGTGGGTGATAGTCCTGCTAATTTTTTTACCAATCCCTTTCTTGTAGCTCACAAAAGTAATAGGTCTTATCATCGCCGATATGTAGATTATTTTTTCGAAGAAATGACCAGTCCTACAAGGTCCAATCTTGTACCGAACTCCCATCCTTCCCCCAGCCAGCCCCCCGAGACCGAGACCTTGAACCGACAATTGATAGTATTCCGAGAGGAAGTTGAGGGTCGGGGAATCCAGGAAGGCGAAGGTCCCTCACGGCCGAGAGAAGATCAGGCAAAAGGAGACATATCACCTGACCCCGGCGAGCATTACAATGTAAGTGCTGAAGTTGGTTGGATGTTACCGACTATTTCTTCATTTGGTTATTCAGTAGAGAGGGGGCGAGGTCCCCAGGAATTTAGAGGTAAACCGCTGATTCTTTTGTTTTGACAGAGAGATGAGCAACGGGTCGGCCTGAAGGATAGGGAGGCAAGGGAAGTGGATATACCTCGGGCCTTCATGGAAGGGTTGGCTAGCGACCCGTTGTTAACAATCGAGGAGAAGGCCGAGTTTCAAGGGATAAGCCTTGGAGTAGGGATGAGGCTGGTCCCAGCGTCCAGGGAGGACCGAGCACATCAATCGGCCAAGGGGATGTGCTTTTACCATCGTTCTGCTCAATGCGGGTTGATGATTCCCTTCTCAGAATTCGTCATCGACATCTTGTGTTGCTTGGATGTCGCCCCAAGTCAACTAAATGGGATCGCTTGGTGTACCATCACCTCCTTCGAGTCTCTCTTTACCCATCAATTCCGAGAGTGGTTCTCTCACTTGGACTCTCCTCGACCGACTGTGAACTTGTTTTTGGAGTACTACAAGTTTGTAGTTAATAAATCATGGATAGCTGTCAATCGGCGTGTGAAGAAGGGAGCCGATCATATTTTTGGAAGTTTGAGCAAATGTCAAAAAAGGAATGAGGCCTTCTACTATCTACCATTGAGTGGTCAGGATGCCGATTGGGAAGGTTTGGTACGAAAGGATTGGAACTTCAAGGTCACCTTGTCGGGGCGACCTCTGTTGGATCCTGAGGAAACCGCTATTCGCTTACGACCTGAAGAACTTTACATCGGTTAACCCCCTTTTGTTTCGCCTTAATTTGCTTCAATAGTTGCCACTCTTAAATTCTATGTTTTTATCTGGAATTGAGTTTCTTTTATTTGTTCTTTGCAGCTGAAATGGGTCATGTCAGTATCCCTCTTTACATCCGTGGGATCGACCAAGTTCTTCGAGATTCCGAGGACAGGAAACGACATGCCAACGCCTCTCCTCATCGCCAGAAGAAGAAAGCGAAGGTTGATCGAGCGAGGCCGGCATCACCCCCAACAGCCACCGTCCCCGTGCAAGCGCCTCTTTCTACCGACCCTTCTCCTCAGTTGATTCTGCCTCCTACTATGCCTCAAACTCAGACTACCTCCTCTACTACCCCTACCGAGATCAACTTCTCGGATTCTATGGAGTCAGTCCCTGGTTCATGTCCTGATCGCCCTCCACGTCCTCAACCTCTGGGATCCATACTAAGCGGGCGTCGCCTCGTAAGCCGTCCCGAGGAGGGTATGCGGCAGGTGCTGGCGCAGATCGGGGTGGTGGAAGAAAGGGGAAAAATGTAGCTGAAGAAGGCGATCGTGTCGAGCTACGTCTCCCTCACTTCAACGAGCTAATGAACGATGCTAGTGTCGGGTCGTTATCCGATGCCCCTCATGGACTCTTTCCTTATGCTCGCTCTCTTTTCGGGAAAAGTACCCCCCGGTACTTGAGGCGAGAGTATACTGGGATGAACTTGGAGTCCTTATGCGCCTATGCCTTAAAGGACTGTTATCTTTAGGGGACCGCCTTGGACGAACTTTGTACTCGTCTTCCCAAGTTGTCTTATATAAAGCATGGTGAACTTCCACCCCGGCTGGCTAAGCGGATTGAGGCTGAGAAAGCGGTCATTGAGGGAGAAAATGATAGATTGATCGCCGAGAAGGAGGTGCTCGTGCAAGAGAAAGTCGAGCTGCAAGCCACCTTGGAAGCCGATCAAGTGCCCCTTATTGCTGAGATTGAAAGTCTTGGTAAGGAAAAGGAAGAGGCAGGCCAACAGATCGAGGATCTTCGTGCTGAGGTGGAGAGGTATCGGGAACAGAAGGAGGAAGCGAATCGGCAGATCGAGGGTCTTCGTGCCGAAGTGGAGAGGCATCGGGAACAAAACATAGTTGGGGTTTAAGTTGAACCTCAATGTCTCTCGCTTTGGCCTGAGCGTTTTCAAGAACCTACACAGTAAAAAGTCGGCTGCCTTAGCCGAGGAGAGGAGAGCCAGCTCGGAGGCAGTAAAATCTTTTCTTAGCTCAAAGTCTTTCTATACTGCCGCGTTGTCCACTGCTGGGTCTCAGCTGTTAAATAGTGCTTATCTCGCCTTGAAATACCTTGCTCGGTTTTATCCCTTCAAGCCTGAAGAATTGGGGTTTAACATGGTCCCCTTTGATGCGCCCGACTTGTCTTCCTATACTTGGGATCGAGAGGCTAATACCTTGGTGTCTCCCGAGGGTGAAGTGTTGGGAGTTCCAGAGTTCCCGAATCCAAGTGGTAAAGGGGTCTCATTTCCTTGGTCCGAGGATTGGCAAGCCGAGGAACAAATGGTGGGCACAGCTCTGGAGAGTGAAGAGAGTCAAGAGGCCGAGGGTGAAGAGGAGAACCAGGCCACGGGTGAAGACGGATGAGAGGCCTGTGCTGCCGAGAAGTAGGACCTACTGAGCCGACCAAACATGATGATATTTTCCTTCTTTTTTTTTTTACATTAATCATGGTTTTGTAACAGGATAGTTGTTTTTGCTGTAACATCACTCTTATATTGGCAATGTTGATTCTTCCTTGATGTTTGATGTTAATATTTTTTATCACTTTAATGAGGAAAAGAAGACCGAGTAGCACACAGAGTAGGGTAGAGTAGGCCGAGTAGCACACAGAGTAGGAGTAGAGTAGGTCGGGCCGAGTAGTTTTTAGTGAACTTATTTCGCTATCTTCTTCTTGACATATTTTTGAAAAGAAAATGCCAAATGATCATGACAAATTGCAAAATATTCCTTCAATTTCTCTTTGTACATGGTACATCGGAAACTTATTCAAGGAGGAGGAGAAAGAAAGAGAAAATGTAAAGAAAATAAAAGAAAAGAAAATCTCGAGGATGCCAGCAGGAGGTTTTGCTTGGAACTGTTGTCTCTAGGTAAGAGGTATCTTGCTGGGATCGGTTTTGCCCCATTTAAAATGTTCTTCAATTGTAGAATCTTCGTAGGTGCTCTATGTTCCAAGTTCTCGGTACGGATTCTCCGTTTAGATTCTCCAACTGATAGGCCCAGTTGTCATAAGTGCGAACGACTCGAAAGGGACCTTCCCATGTTGGATCCAATTTATCCATCTTCTTCCCCATCGCTTCTACCTTTCTCAGCACCAAATCTCCTGGTTGAAACTACCTCGGGGCCACCTTTTTGTCAAAAGCCCTCCTCACCCTTTTCTTGTATTCCGCCATTCTGAGCCGAGCTCAGCCCTTAACTCTTCTATCATGTCCAACTCTTCCTCCTTGCTCTTATCATTCTGCTCGGCTTCATAGAAAATTATCCTTGGGGAACTATTCATGAGTTCTATCGGGGTCATCGCTTCCATACCGAATGACAGCTCATAAGAGGATTTCCCGGTTCGCGTCCTCGGTGTCGTTCTGTATGCCCACAGCACCTCATCTAAGTATTCCGGCCATTTCCCCTTGCACGCTTCCACCTTCTTTCTTAACCCCTCCAAAATAGTTCGGTTCGTCACCTCGACCTGACCATTACTTTGGGGATGGGCTACCGAGGCATAATTATTAAGGACTCGCTGAGCTTGGCACCAATCCCTGAATTGTCGAGAGCAGAATTGTAGTCCATTATCAGAGATGATGGCGGAGGGAATGCCAAATCGGCAGAAGATGTAACCCTTGACGAAATCTATGATTTTGGTTGAAGTGACTCGAGCCAATGGCTTTGCCTCTACCCACTTAGGGAAGTAGTCGATGGTGACTACTATGAACTTTACTTGTTCTTTTCTCCTTGGGAACGGCCCGAGTAGATCAATGCCCCATACATCAAAAGGCCACGAGTTGAAGATGCTCTTCATAGGTTGTGCAGGTTGGTGTGGGATTCTTGCATGAAATTGGCACTTCTCGCATGTTTTCACTAGTAGTCGGGCATCTTCCTTAATGGTTGGCCAGTAAAATCCCGCTCGGAGTGCTCTGAAGGCGTCTTGGCCCCTTGATGACTTCCGCACATTCCATTGTGGATCTCTTCTAAAGTTTGGTGGGCCAAGGTCTTGCTCAGGCACTTCAGCCATGGAGCCAAGTACCCCTTCTTGTAAAGCACTCCATCGAGGACTGAGAAATGTGCCGAGAGCATTCGAATCCTAGCGGCATCTGGCTGGTTCTGTGGTAGCAGCCCTCTTGTCAGGAAGTTCCATATGGGTGTATACCACTCTTCTCCTTCGTCAACGTGGAATTGTTCCACATACTCTACCTCAATGCTTGGTTGTTGCATTTCTAGTACGATCACCGGCCGGTCTTTGTCTAGGTCTCCTTCGCCCGCCAACTTTGATAAAGCATCGGCTTTCCTGTTTCTTCCTCTCGGGACATAGGATTTCGGTATGCTCAAACGTACCTCTCATTTTCTGTATTTCTTCAAGGTATTTAGTTAGCTTGGGATCCCTTACTTCATATTCTCCCGATATTTGGTTGACGGCTAGCTGAGAGTCACTGTACATCAAGACTCTTTCTACCCCCGCTCCCTTTGCCAGCCTCAGCCCGACAATCAATGCTTCGTATCAGCCATGTTGTTTGATGTGACGAACATCAGCTGTAGGGCATAGTTCAACACTTCTCCGAGTGGTCCCACCATGGTCACCCCGATCCCTGCTCCCTTCAGTGATGATGCCTCATCGACATAGACCATCCATTTCTTTTCATCTCGTGGTGTGGTGAGGGCTTCCACAATGAAATCTGCCAGCACTTGCGACTTCATGGCAGTTCTTTGGGCAAATGTGATGTCGAATTCAGAGAGCTCCATTGCCCACTTTAGCAATCGTCTCGAGACCTCGAAATTGCCGAGTGACCTTTTAAGTGGTTCCTTAGTCATTACTCGGATGGAATGCACTTGGAAATAAGGGCGCAGCTTCCGAGCCGAGATTACCAGTGAGAAAGCCAACTTCTCTAAGGGAGGGTATCTGGTTTCTGCATCCCTCAATATTCGCGACACAAAATACATCGGGTGTTGTGTCCCCCCTTTTTCTCTTATCAGCACCGAGCTTATTACTCTGTTGCTTGCGGCCAAGTAGATCAGTAGTGTCTCTCCTTCTTTTGGTCTACTGATTACCGGCAGCTGAAGCAGGTATGACTTTAATTTTTCGAAAGCCTCCTTGCATGCCTCGTCCCACTCGAATTTCCTCGCCTTCTTCAAGATTTGGAAAAAAGGTAGGCACATTTCTCCCGATCGAGAGATGAACCTGCTTAGTGCTGCTATGCGCCCTGTGAGGATTTGTACTTCTTTCACATTGCTCGGTGGTTTCATATCCAAGATGGCGCTACATTTGGAAGGGTGGATTTCAATTCCTCGCTCTGAGACAATGAATCCCAAGAAATTTCCTCCAGATAACCCAAAAAAAACCCTTCTTTGGGTTGAGCCTCATTCCCGTTTCCCTCATTACCTTGAAAGTTTCATCTAAGTCTTGTATGTGTTTCGATGTCGTGGAGCTCTTAACCACCATGTCGTCCACGTAAGCCTCCATGTTTCGGCCAATCTGGTTCGAAAACACCTTGTTTACCATCCTCTGGTATGTCGCTCCAGCGTTCTTCAGCCCGAAGGGCATGACACGATAACAATAGAGCCCCTGGTCAGTGACAAACACTGTCTTCATTTCGTCCGGCTTATGCATCCTTATCTGATTATATCCCGAGAAGGCGTCCATAAAGCTGAGATATCGGAATCCCGCGGTGGCATCAACGAGAGTGTCAATGCTTGGCAAGGGGAAAGGATCCTTCGGACAGGCTTTGTTGAGGTCTGTGTAGTCGATACACATTCTCCACTCCCCACTTGATTTCTTAACGAGCACCGTATTTGCTATCCATTCCGGACATTGTACTTCGCGTACAAACCCTGCGGCTAAAAGTTTCTCGGTCTCCATTTTGATAACTCTTTGCCTCTCGGCCCCTACCCTTATTTTTCTTTGATGTACCGGCTTATAGTTCTTCTGCACAAAGAGTTTGTGCTCGGCTATTTCCCTGGATATTCCCAGCATGTCATTGACCGACCATGAGAAGATATCTGTGTTGTTTGCTAAGAAGGACTTGAACTCCTCTTGTTCTTTCAGATCTAGTCTCATACCGACTTGAATAGTTTTTCCCGGGGCCACTTCCCAACTGCCCATTTCCTCAACGGGTTCGGCTGCCTGTCTCGGCATCTCGTCTGGGTTGACCAGACTGTTTTTCTCCTCTGATGCTTCCACTTGTGCAACATGCGAAGCTCCTCTCAGGGTTACTGAGTAGCAATCTAGGGATGATTTATGGTCGCCCCGCTCGCAGCCGATCCCAGATCTCGTTGGGAACTTGACCAACAGGTGTGCGGTCGAAACGATGGCTCCCAACTTGTTGAGGGTGCTTCTTCCTATTATGGCATTGTATCCCGAGATAGCATCTACCATTAAGAAGTTGACTGCCACCTCGGCCTAACTTGGAGGCTTTCCAAAGAAGACCTTGAGAGTCACCGTTCCGGAGGAATGCAGGGTGTCTCCTGTAAACCCAATCAGGGGAGTACGGGTAGGAGACAAAGAGACTTTGATTAGATCGAGTTTGTTGAATGCATCTCGGTATAATATGTCTGCAGAACTGCTGGTATCCACGAGTATCCTGGATACTTTATGAGCCCTATATTCCTTCTCGTGGCTCGTTTTTAAGGACATGACAATCGTGTCATCATGCGGGAATCACACATCGCCGTAGTCACTGTCACGGAAGGTGATATGGTTATCGAATCCCTCGAACCTTTTGCTTACTTGAAACACCTTCGCCCGGGGAGGCTCGTCACGTATCTCTTTCGTTCCGTGTCTCCGCCTGACGCCTGTCCTCCCGATATCATGTGGATGATGGGTGTGGCCCCCCCTGACCACATTGGTCTCATTTTCGGGAGGTTCGGTTCTGGGACCGAGCCTGTCAAATACTGCATTCCTGCGATGATAGCTATTAAACTGACCCTGTTGTTGTCGGCGTCCTCCATACCGAGGTTTACCTCCTCCTTCTACCTTCTTGTATGCCCGGTTATTTACGAACTTTTGGATGAAGTGCCACATATTTTGATCTCTTGCTAGCCTCTCCAGTTCGTCCTTCAAGGCCAGGCAGTCCTTTGTGTGGTGTCCTAGGCTGTTGTGGAATTTGCAACAGCTCTAATCATCCTTGATCTCAAAAATTTCGAGAGGCTCTGGGAAGTGGAGCTCGTGGGTTTCTCGGATTTCCCTAAGAATTTCATCCCTAGGTTTATTAAGGGGGTGGTAAGTGTTGTAGACAGGATAGCGCCTTTCTCCCGTCTTGGGGTCGGCCGATCTCAAACTCCTTGCATGTCGGTTAGTTCTGATAGGATCCCACCTATTCGAGTTGTTGCCCCTGAGTCTCGTTCGCTGTGGGTGGTTTGCAGGTGTTTCCTTGACATATTCCCCCTCCCATTCGCTAGAAAGTGCGTCTTCTTCCCCTTGGATGTACGCACTAGCGAATGCCACAAATTCTTGGAGAGTCGTGAATTGCGACTTGTGCACCTCAAACCTCAAATTGCCTTTTAATAGCCCTTGTCGGATGGCGAGAATTACCACCTTGTCATCGTAATCCTTCACCCCTTGGGCTGCTTCCAAGAATCTGTTGATGTACTGTCTAGTGGGCTCCTTCGGACCCTGCTGGATACCGAGCAAGCTGTCGCACCTGCGCTCCGGCTTTTTGATCCCGCTAAACCGAGCTAAGAGTGCCCTGGCCAATTGGTCAAAGCTAGCGATGGATCGAGAGGGTAGGGATGAATACCACTCCCAAGCCGAACCTTGTAAACAAGTTGGAAGAAGTCGGCACATAACAGAATCATCATATCTCATGAGCCGAAGCCGCTCTCTGAAGCCGACGAGGAAAGCTCTCGGATCAGAGAAGGTAGAGCAGGATGAACCGAAGGTTCCTAAGTTAGGAATATCGAAAGTCGAGGGGATTGTTGTCGAATAAAAGTTGGGGGTCAAAGGACCTTCAGACAACCAATTCCTTGGTGTCGCGTGGGGGAGCTGTATCTGTTGTTCCAGGGCACACAGCTTTCGCCAGATATGTTCTTCGAAAGATGTAGATGATCCTGGTTGAGGGGTAGGGAATATGGATGTCGAAGCGGTCGGCATGTTTGATGGGAGGAGGACCGAGAGGTTGTTAGTGTGTTGGAGGTGGGGGATTGCCGATGGAGGTAGGGACATAGATTTCCATGGTAGTAGAGGTGGAGGAGGTGCTGGAATGGTCGGCCTCGGCAAAGGTTGGGTGGTAGTGAGGGGTGGGTAATTATGTGTGCCTGTTGGCTCGAACGAGAAGTTGTTGACCGATGCCGAGGGATGAGATAGGAGAGGAGCTTGGACCTGACTTGCTATCGGGATGGGGGGCAGATGTGGATCGGTTCCCTTCGCAAGGGTGACACCTTGATCATGGCTGGGGGCAGGTGGATTTATATTAGGTACCGGAGGTGGGGTTGTCTTGGCCATGCCGAGACTGACCACAAGTTAGTCATCTCGCAACGGCCGGAGAGGGGGAGCAAACATCGTGACGAGGGTCTTGAGTTCGACTCTCAACGAGAGCACCAATGATCCCGATTGTAGTGTTTTGCCGAGAGGTTTATTACAGTTTTAGGGAAAGAATGAAGAGAGAAAATATTACAAGTGGCTAATTCTAAAGTAAAAATGACAGACCCCTTTTTCTAATCTTGAGGGAGTATTTATAGGCTGTGATGACCAGGGCGAAAACGGGTCTCTTACTCTTGAAACGATTTGTGTTAAAACCTTAATCATTCTTGAAACTACCCTCCATCCTTCTTCTGCGTGGTTCCTAATCATGGGCCGAAACGGGCCGACAAGGCGAGGCCCTATCACATTCTTTTTTGTAATTAATAATACGATAATACTCTCGTTTCTTCATCTCCCTCTTTCGCGCTGAACGACGCGCTCTCTTTCTCTCTCTCTCGCACGGTTCAGATCTCCCTTCCTGACGGACGGAGGTCTCTATCTCTTTCGCACAATTGTGTTCTCTCCATCTTTTTCTCTCAGGCGCGCAAGTCATAAATTCCGATTTTTTCCCTTTTCTTAGTATTTTCTGCAATCTGTTTTCCCTTTTCTATTTTTGGAAAAATTATTTTTTTGCCATTCCAATTTCCAAAGTTTGGAATTTTTTAAAATTACTACTCCAAATTTAGTTTAATGTCTACAAAATTACTTAGCTTTTAATTTTGCCATCGTAATTACATAAAGGAAAAATTTTCAAAATGTCATTGCAAAACCTTGCAATTGTCAAAATGCCACCAATAATTTGGTATTTGTCAAAATGCCATTAAAATTCAATAGCCATTTTAATTATGCCATTACCACCATATTTAATCAATTTAACAATTCTGAAAATTTAAAATGCCCAAATTGCCCTTGTACCCTTTATCTCTTTTGGTTTGATATTTTTTTCCGACAGTTCCCATTTTCTCGCCACTCAACCTCCACCCTTTAGACAGACGAGAGAGGAACAACAAAATTAACATTATTTTTTCTCGGTGCCCAACAAAATTAACATTATTTTAAAATGCCCAAAATTAACTCAACCTCCACGCATTATTTTTTTCCGACAGTTCCCTATTTCCGACGGTTCCCATTTTCTCTGAAAAATGAACAACAAAATTTCTGAAATCGTACTAGCATTATGCAAATCGAATGCAGGGGCTTATGATGTTAGCTACTACTAGTGTGCAGTTAAAATCGAATGCCCAGTGGTACAGTTTTTGCCATTATTGAATGTAGGGACTTGTTTTGTTATTCTGGTACGTTTTTATTTCAAAATCACAAAGTTTCTGGTACAAAATCAGCAACTGTAATTGCAATAATTAAAAGGCTTCTAATTAATCACAAAGTTTCTGCCATTAAAGGCTTTTAATTAATTGAACAAGATTACATCTATGCCATTACCTCCACGCATTAACGTCTTTTTTTAATATAGAAAATAATTATTTATTTTTAAACCAAACAGAAAGAGGGGGGGAAATTTACGAAATAACGAAATGGCCGGGGTTTGAAACCTCGGCATTTCACCTCCAATTAATTCCCGGGGTTCCGAACCCCGGTAATTCCCTTCCCCTTTGATTCTACCGTTTCTCTCACCTCTCTTTCTCCCTCGTCTCTCCTCTTACCATTTCTCTTCCGTTCCCCTCTCCTCCTCTCTGCTGCCAAGCTGAAAAACCAAAAAAATTTTGCCATCTTCGTTCATTTTGAAGCTAGGATCGCATAAAAACTCAAGAAAACTCAAGAAAACTACTTTGAAATTCAGATCTGCAATTTTTAAGGTAATTTTCTCAATTTTTTTCTAAATTTGAATTTACTCATAAATTAGTTAAATTAGTTAGTTTAAAAAAATAATAATAGAAAATGTAGGTATTTAGTATAATAAAATGTCATCTCTTGCCATGATAAGATTTTTTGAAGGTGAAATTATATTTGTACAAAATATTGGGTATTTTTGCAAAAGTACCATTTAGTTTTAGTTTACAGAAATTTTGTAATTAATAAATTGCATGGTATTTATCAAAAAATTGTACCAATATCACAACAGATAGTAATCAATTACTAATAAATATATTCATAGTTTAGTTATATATAATAACATATTAATGAATTAATTACTTACAAAAAATGATGCAATAATAATAATTAAAAAATTAACAGATTAATTTAGAATAATAGAATATTACTAAATTAATTACATATAATAAAAATAAAATAATATTACTAAATTATTATCATAATTAATTACATATAGGACGAGAATTGGAGAATGACAGGGGTTTAGAACCCCGGGATTTTATTTCAGAACAAATCAGAACAAAGGCCGGGGTTTCAAACCCCGGCAATTAAAGGGGAAGGGAAAAGCCGGGGTTTGAAACCCCGGGAATTAAATTGAGGTGAAATGCCGGGGTTTGAAATCCCGGCCATTTCTTTTTTTCGTAAATTCTCCCGCATCTTTCTGTTCTGTTTAAATATAAATAATTAATTTCTATATTAAAAAAAGACGGCACGCATTACCACAAAGTTGTTGTTTGCTCTTTACATGGTACATTGTACTTGTTCAATTGCAATAATTCTTCTATTTTTTTCATATCATACGAATAATTAAACAAAACATAAACAGAGAAACAGGGTTTACTTCTGACAGCGTCAGCGCGGCAAGATCTCACCAATCACAATTCGTAAACAAAAGCCCTAAACCCTAGAGTCTGTTGTGTTTCTGAGGTACAATGGCATCCGCGCTCAAGTTCTGTTCTCTTTATGTGCTCCCTTCGAAGCAAGTCTCCTCTCTTTCTTACTCCAATACCTCTTCGAAATCTCACGCTTCAGTCAGGTTCAAATCTGTTGTTGCAATGGCTTCAATTAATCAGCAACAAAATTAAAAGCCTTTCTCTGTTTCCGACAGTTTCCTTTTTCCGACAATTTTATTTCAGAATTTTGATCAAAGACTTCTAATTAATCTGTCGAAAAAGTAAGGAGAGAAAAGCAAAAGTGTTGTAAGGGTAATTTGGGCATTTTAAATTTTCAGAATTGTTAAATTGATTAAATATGGTGGTAATGACATAATTAAAATGGCTATTGAATTTTAATGACATTTTGACAAATACCAAATTCTTGATGGCATTTTGACAATTACAAAATTTTGCAATAGCATTTTGAAAATTTTCCCTTCCATAAATACATCCTACAAAACTGAAAATTTCAAATTCACGCTAAGAATTACTGATGCATTGAATCATACTCAAGAATTTGAAACCAGATACAAGAATTTAGAATTGAGTTAAAGAAATCAGCAGATGAGAGTGAGAAAGATTCTAATATGAGTTCCTCAGTAAGTTCTGATGCAAAATCAATTCCAAAACAACCAGAAAAAGACTGAACGCAAAAGCAGTTTGAATTATTAAGCAAGCGCGAGAAGAGAGAAAAAGGAAGAGATGATGGCACATCTAGTGTGGGGTTTGAAGCGACTTCTGATCGGCTCAGGCGGCGGCGGGAGAGGGAGATGGTACCACCAGCAGCATCAGCGCTACTCGTTGAAGGTGGGGATCCCGGAGTTCCTGTGCGGCATCGGACGCGGTGTCGAAGCGCACACAGCGAAGATCGAAGCGGAGATGGGAGACCTAGCAAGGCTTCTGGAGATGCGCACTCTCTGCCTGAAGAAGCTCGCCATCCCCTGTAACCATAGAAAGTTGATTCTCAGCTATGCCCACAAGTACCGACTCGGCCTTTGGAGACCTCTACCTCTGCCAAACAAGCCCTAACAGTAGTTGCCCGTTGCTCTGCTCTGCTCCAACTTTCTGTTTTAATTAATACTTTCTTGTTTGTTTTTCAATTGAGTTGCTTATGATATTTGAATGCTGGGTTCATCCATTGTTAGTAGTAGTGGGTTCAAGGGTGTCAGTCTGATATCAGTATTATGATATTTGTAATGTTGAGACTTGAGACTACCCTTCTCAGCTCAATCTCATCTAGAGTGTCAGTTCTAGTTTAGTAATAATTTACTTTTGTGCTGTCAAGCTGGTTGGAGGCGATCAAGAATTTCAACATGTACTTGTTCTTTTGTTTTTTCCTCTTTGAAACAATTTTCTCCTTATTGCAGCTTATCACAAGTAGTAATGAAACAAAACAATTAGAAGTTTAAAACTATATCACCTTGCCTTTGCCAAAATTATCTATCTGATTACAACTACACAGAAAGAGAGGAAATTACTAATTACATCTACCGATCACCTATTTGACTATTTCTATTTGGGCAAAGAATGCAGAGGCCCCAAGAGACCTCCCTGTAAAGGAAATGGACCCATCGCACACAGCATTATCAAGGCTTTGTAAAGATGAGAAAACCAAGCAAATATGTAAAAGGTTAGAACTAGCATTATCAAGACCAAGAAGGTATTTTGGTTATTTTTTATTTTCTTTTTTTTATTTATATAATTACAATGGAAAAATTAAAAACTAAATAGCTTTGTAGTGGCATTAAACTAAATTTGAAGGTTGGAGCCTTGGAGGGACAATTTTAAAATCCCAAACTTTGGAATGGCAAAAAACTAATTTTCCCTTTTTATGAACAGTCAACCAATGGGATTGAGAAATTTTGTGAAATGAGATAACAGAAACAACTAGCAACAACTGGCATTTGGGTCTTGTGCCAGTTAGTACAGAACTATATATTCAGACAGTTTTAGCCATATTTACTGATGATATGCAAGTAGCAGAGCTGGATTTACTTGAAACCTTTATTAGATATATGTTAATTTATATGGTTAAGTAGTTAGGTTCCCCTTTAACATGAATTTGCCAAAATTAGAGTTGTAAAGGGAGAGATTGGTCTGATATTTAATTTCTGAAACGAAGGGGATGCCTTACCAAAATTGCCAGGTTGCCAAACATTCACGGCACTCCCAAATCTTCTTTTCGCTCAGTTCTGAAAAATGAATTGTTGTTGTATTTTTGTTGGTACATATATCTGACAGGTAACATATATTTTCAGAATTGTCAGTGTAATTTACCAAACAATTAGCAAAAATGAACTGCAAGCGTTGAAGGCTATTTCACTCTTGTGATAAAGGATGGGGGATATCTAAATCAAGCTCTGTGATGGTTAATGGATACTAAATATCAGAGTTGTCCAAAGTTAACCAATTCATTGCTTGACTAAATTTCTCTCATTGTGTCTTTTATAGTGCGTGCTACTATTTTCCTTTTAAACCAAGGTTCACCCATGTGTTTGAAATTTTCAATCCCATCAGACATAAGAAATCAAAATTTTCCATACGCTGAGTTCAAATTTCAAACTTTAATCTCTCTAAATATAGATGACCACAGATACAGTCGTACATAACATGTCTTATAAACAAGCTATAATACAACAATAGCTTTCCTCTCTTCTTTATCTTTGCCATAATATACCACATAGCTAAGTGATTCTTGTAGTTAGTAACCAACAATTTTTTGAATGCCATCCAATCATTGAAAATTGACAATTTCTCCCCTATAAGTACAAGAGCACTTTGCAACTGCTTACATAAAATCTTTAAATCTTCAATTAATGTGTGAAGAAGACCAACTGCTTCAACATATAGTCGTTGCATTGAATGAACAAAGAAATTATGAATTTAACGTCAGAGATTTTCTGCTTTTAGACACATTATATTCCAGCTCATTCGAATCTTCGGCTGCATCAATAGAAACAGCAATCATGGCGCCATCTTCTTCTCCAGCTAACATTATCTCCACTAGTCGTGTTACCACATTTTTCTCTATCCACCTTCTAATTGGTCTTGCACCACATCCCTTACAGAAAATGGTATTTAAAGATTAGTCATTTTTTTCTTATTGATACAACTTTATATTAAATTTTAGATTGCTTTTTGTTCGATAGGTGTGTATTGCCTATAAATCCAATGGAGGATATTGTCAATTGAGACTGATGTTTGGATGTGAATTTTAATGAATCATTAAAAAAGTATTATTGTTGCATTAAGAAATTACTTACAGGAATGTATGCCTTCTCCAACATAACATCAAGAGCCTTGTCAGACACATTTAATTCGATACCATCTTGGTTTAGACGAGTATTCATGTTAGAGATTTGAAGTGAAAATATTTGTTTGAGATGCTCAGTTGAGAGAGGTTTGAATATTAGTATTTCATCGAGTAAGCTGATAAATGTTGTGTTGAAGTGATTTTTGACCTGTGCAATGATATGAAAAGAAATCAATTAATCAAAAGAAAGTTTGTTTCAAAAATATCAAAATTTCTAAGAACGAGTAACAAAGAAGGTACCATGCAAGTGGTTTTACACGGACTATGGTACCAATATCAGATTTAACCAGAAATATATGTACTCGTTAAGGTGGTTACGAACATTGGCACATTACCAGTAATCCAGTATATATCTATTCTTATTAATCTGCCAGTGTTGTCTAATATGTACAATGGTTATTTGCCATGACTGGTACCTTACCAGTTTTGTCATATTGCAAGTGTAGCTTTTTTTCTTACCTCCTGCATGATTAGGTTCTCAGACTGGATCCATGAAGTAAGGTTGACTGGTTCATCACGAAAATATTTTGATCCAAGATTTGAAGTGACAATAAAGATGGTGTTAGTGAAGTCGAGCATTCTTCCTTGATCATCTATTATGGTACCAGTCTGAAGAAGTTGATGGAGCTCATTTATAAATGCAACATGTGCCATCTCTATTCTTTCCAGCACCACAACCTTATTGAGTTTCCGCCTCATGGAATCTGTTAGTCCTCCTTCGTACCTGAAATGTTGGACCAACTTATAAGGAATCTGTTATCAAATAATAGATGCACTGACAACATTATTTCATTAGTTTTATCTTGTGTGAAAATGGTAATGGGCTAATGGCTTCAGTTCTTTCTTTTTGAAGTGATGGTGAGTTTCAACATAAACTTCAGAAAAGAATAATATATGACTTATGTCTCATTTAATATTGGTGATGGTATAAAACTATTACATGTCCACTAGACCACTATAAATTTATTCTGAGTTTTTTTGTATTTAGAGACCGTATAAAATCTGACCGCCCTGTGTGCCAACTAACCATTACATATTGGTCAAAATACCACAATTGATTGACTTTGGCTAGGTACCCTGATGTACAAAGTAAAGCTAAAACATGATAATTCAATTCTTACCCTATGGAGTCAAACATTAGACTCGAAACAGATTTCTCTGTTTGGTACACCGACATGTCAACCGAAACAAATGCCTTGTCATCATCAAAGAGTTCTTGGGCAAGCACCTTGGCTAGCTCGGTTTTCCCGACACCATTTCCTCCAACAAAGAGGAATGAACTGAGTGGCCTTTTCCTAAAGGAAAAATCAATGCTGGACAAAGTGATAGCTTGTTCGAGTGTGTTTGCTATGTTGTCTTGGCCGATCACTCTCTCACACAATCGATTTGCCAGATCAACTGATCTGGCAAGCCCTAGCTTGTTCGTTGGAAGACCCGTGAAACGACTCACCACCTATATAAGCACTGTGTTATTAGATTGTTAATTTGTTTTGTTCTAGATAAGATTTCAATTGAGAAACTTTTAATGTCAATTTACCTCTATGATATGGTTTTGACCAACAGTAAGTCTCCCAGTCAGGTCACTACTAAGGCGCTCCTCAGGTTTTGGCATGTCAATCATTTTTATCCCATGTCCACCAAGGAGTTCTTTTGCAAAGCAGCTGATACAGTGCAACAAAGATAAACTTCTTCTGTGGTTCCTTGGAGATTTCGATTCAGTTCTCATTTTCTCTTCCTTCAGATTCATAGATTTTGTCCTCAGCATATCTTTGCTCTTTCTGTCCTGTTAGATATAATGAATTGTTAGTTTGATGTAATTAGAGATAATCAATGAGACAGAAAAAAAAACATGTAACTAACATGTACATAGAAAATAAAATACCCGTTGTTTGCCTTCAGTAACTGATGAACAGGCTTCACCCATCAAGCTGACTGCCTTCTCGGGGAAATAACGATCTAAATAAATTTCAACACAGGAACAAATTTCTTTTAAAGAAATGACATGTATTAACTATAAGTTCTTTAAATTTGTATCGTCTCTTTGGCCTTGAAAATTTTCGAACTGGTAAAGGGTGATATATATATCAAACAATGAGGCTCTATGCATGATGGCATAAAGAGAACAAAAAATTACAAGTAATAAACCAGCACATCAATTACACACCTGTCATATGACGATCAGACAATTGAATAGCAGCTTCAAGCGCCTCATCTATAATGCGAACGCAATATAAGGATTCGTATTTTGCTTTTGACTCTTTTAGCATAGCCAATGTTTCTTCCTTGCTTGGCTCTGCCACAATCACCTTCTCAAATTTTCGCTCCGAATCAGAATCTTCCTCAAAGTGTTTGTTGTATTCCTCTGGTGATGTGGTGGCAATGCACTGCACTTGCTGCTCACTGATCATAGACATCAGCAAAGCACCTGCATTCTTCTTCCCAGCCTCGTTCGACCCATCACTAAAAATGAGATGAATATCCTTGATGAAGAGGATTATCTTACCGTTTGAGCTCTCTGCTTCTTTCAAGATGGCCACCATCTTTTTGTTAAAGATACTTTGATCTTTAGCATCCGAAACGAGGCTTTTCGTGTCAACAACCACAATGCTTTTATCCATTAGATCATAAGCTAGCCTACCTTGTAAGAGGTGTTGTGCGAACCCTTCAACCACTGAGGTCTTGCCTACGCCTGGCTCACCAACAAGGATTACACTAGCCTTTGTATTTGCCATTGAGATGGTTTTGGTTAACTGTTCAATCTCGAATCTACGGCCATATACACGACTCTTTTTTTGTGCTGTCTCCAAAAGAAAATCACGACCATGGGTCCTAATAGCCTTCCAAGGGTTCTGCATCCCTCTTTTATTGTGCATCTTGTAGAACTCCTTTTGAACTACTGTCGTGTCAATGCTGGCATTTTGAAGGGCCACCGCAACATGAGGATTCATGAGAAACTGTGGTAGGAGCACGTCAATCGGTCGCAACAAACGGTTGCTCCTGTTCGCAACATAGTTGATGAAAGATATGGAAGACTCATCGGTTTGAGATGACAGTTGATTGATGGTATCCAAGGTACACAAGAATGCATTAACCAATGGTTTTGACATGATATCATTGGCAACGACATTAGAAATATTAAAGAGATGAGATGGCCTGGAGAAAAGGATGTCAGCAAGTTGGAAGGGCGTCAAAGTAATGTCGTTTGGTGCCTTTTTCACCTCTTCACGAGGAGATTGCATCGCCGGCATCACTTTGTTGCCGGAGTTCGTCATCCTCCCTCTATTCTATCTGTGGAGATTTCCAGTTTGATCGGTGGCAAATCTGTTCAAATTTGTTGCATTGTGTACTAATAGCTTTCGGGTCTGTAGTTGGATTTCTGAGGCAGCCAGTAAGGAGTTGTTTTTTACCGTTCATTTTGCTCATTAGCAAGATCAATTTGACTATTTTTTCTATTTTTAGGTGGAGTAAATTTGATGAGTTGGAGGATCAGAAAGGAATAATCTATTGGGTAGATTAAATGTTAATATGGCAGTTCAATAGGATAAAATCGATTAGATTGCACTCTGTTTGTGGCTTTTCGTTGATTGTTAACATAATTTATTGAAA
This sequence comes from Eleocharis quinqueflora, assembly GCA_964058865.1. Classification (NCBI taxonomy): domain Eukaryota; kingdom Viridiplantae; phylum Streptophyta; class Magnoliopsida; order Poales; family Cyperaceae; genus Eleocharis; species Eleocharis quinqueflora. Next base: position 140,817 of record CAXKVX010000643.1, on the reverse strand, counting down.
TACAAAAAAAAAACATAAGAAGATATGTATGGAGCAAAAAGAAAATGGGTAATTGCTCGTATAAACATTTTCCTTCTAACTGCATTTTTAATTTGACTAGTTCAGAATTTTGGCTACCGTATATACGCTCTCTGCAAATTATTCTGTCCTTACTTTATACACACGTAATAAAACTGTACTGAACAGTTAAAACTTAATACCAATTTACATCAATAAAGAGGAAAAAATATTCATTACAAAATCAGTGTCAAGTAATCTGAAATTATATTTATTGTTACTGTATTGTTTTGAAATCAAATACAAAAATACGTTTGCGTTTCATAATATTATTGTTGGAATCAGGAGGCTTAATTTTAAGCAATTCTAGAAATACCGAGGCCTAATTAGCAATTGTAATCAAGTTTTAACAATTCAAGCACAAACAATTTCTAAACTAAATTAATAATAAAATTAAAGAGAAGAGTGTAGAAAATGCAAACAAAACAATCCAAGTGACACAAGAATTTTAACGGAGTTCGAATATTGACGATCCTAGTCTCCGGGACTCCCGACCCCCCGACACGGTAACAAGGTCGAGCCGATTCACTAGACAACGCAAGTGAATTTATAACTTCAGAATTGAGGCTCTCTTACACACACTGATGGAGCACCAACCCTAACGGAGTGTCGAACTCGGTCTCACTTACACACACCGGTGGAGAACCGAGCCAACGAAAAACAAAGTAACAAAAAAATACAATCGAATAGATGATAAGATAATAAACACTCAACACAATCTCTAAGAGTTTAGGATAATTCAGAACAATGAGATTAAGTCTTTGAGCTAAGGTTTGACTATGTGTTTTAAACTCAACAATGATGGAACAATGAATTTTACTATGGTAGTGTTGTTGGAGAAGAAGGGGTGAAGAGTCTCTATTATAGAGAGCTTGAAACACTTGCATTCTTGGCTGAAATTCATTTAAAACGTTATACAACAGTCCAAAACGTTACATAACGTTTTGCCCTATAACTTAACCATTGGAGCTGTCAGAATTTGATTGTTATATTATCCAGATATTTTTCAAAATGTTATACAACATTCTGAAACGTTACATAATATTTTATCAAATTCAAGACATATGTTTTGGATTTTTCAAACGTTACACAATTGAAAAGAATTTTACGAAACGTTATATCACTTGCTAAAACGTTATATAACATTTTGCCTGTTCATCTGAATCTTCAGTCTTGAAACAATCATAACTTTTGACCCGTAGTTCTAATTTAAATCATTTTCGAATCGTTGAAAAAGTCTTAATGAACTCTACACTTGTTCTCGACTTATCAAAAATTTATACCAAAATTTCTAAATTTTGATATAAAGAAATTATTGAACATTATGAGTTAAAATTTAAAGATGTGCAAGAATATTTTTAAATTAAGAACACAAAAATCTTGACCTTTATGTTTCTAGAAGCACCGTAATTTTACTATTTATATTTATATGGAGATGTCAGCTTGATTTATTCCGCACCAAAACGAATAAATAAATTTAAGAGGTCAATAATATTTAGTTTCTGATGGTTACGCTGCACTCAGCATTTTATGATCTCAAATTAAACTTGTATCAGAAAGCCTCAGTATCGCTTGTTTAATTTCATTAACTAATCATCTAATAACATAGAGACAACTTTTTTTTCATTCCCATACACTACACAACACATTCTATCCAAATCTAAAAAATTGTCACAAACAGAGATAAACGTGATCTCCATGAAGGTCTAATGTCTTAATCAACTATACGAGACGTTGATGGCATGAATCTACAAAAGACAAGTTAAACTTCTACAATAGATTTTTAAAAACTAATAAATGTCGGGACAAACGAAAAACTATATATCAAACAGAGATTCTGCCCAAGAGTGGACTTCCCCTCGATAGAGAAAAAAGAAAAAGGAAAAAATATGATCTCTTCCTGTTAAAAGGAAAATAAAATAAAAATAGAACTACAAAGAGAAGCATTACAATATACCTCAGACCACAAAATTTTAATGTTTCTAATCTAATTCTTGGTCTTACAAAGATGAATCTATGTCTCAAATTTATAACAATCCTATTGTTAAACTATTAAAAAATTAGTTCCATGGATTTTTGCGTGTGGTTCCACCAGGCTTTGAAGAAGTTGACTTAGTACCCTGCAAGCAAGGCCAAATTTACATGTCAAAATTTAGAAGGCCGGAATCTTTCCAAAAATAAGAAAGAGGCTGAAGATCACGATTAGGCTCAGATGCCAATATAAGATTGTATAATTAAAAAAAATTATATAATTATTGTTGTCTTGACATACCAATTTTGATTTCTTGGTCTTTCCTCTGATCCTGTTCCTTTGAGGTTTTAATTTGTAGATGCGAACCATCCAATGGTGAGTCGTAAAGACCTGCATTTAAGTATTAGCAGCAGAAAAGGATTACCATGGACACCCCATGTGATTTGATTCTCTTTATTATATTTCCACTTGTACTTCTCATTTGTGTGAAAAAATCAACAACACAAGCTAATATATACAATGAGAAAAGAAAATTCAGTTTTTTTGTTCTTAAACCAAACTAGTAAATAACTCGTGAAAGGAAACTTCTGTACCTCCTCAAAGTGTGTTAGCTTGAAATGCTTCTTTCCTATTTCATATCTTCTAACTCTATCAAATCCCTTACCATCTGTCTCTACAAACCTACTCAATACAAAATAATTAATTAAGTTGCAGATAAGATAATAAGCTGCACTGCAGCTCAAATGTTTAGAGGGAAGACATTGTCTTACCGATAATATGAGAGCTTGTACATGAGGCAGTTAAGCATGGTTGGTGTAGCATGTGCATCGACACGGTATTGTCCATCCCTCTGTATTAGAAGAAATCAAAATTATTATATAATGGTTAAATAATAACAAAAAATTTAAGGTAGATCAACAGAAAAAAAAAACAGCTATGGATTATGAATCAAGTAAACAAACTCACAAGATAATCAGCTTCCTTTATGTGAGGAAAGACGCCACCACCAATGCGAACCATCCATAGAAATTTATTAATGTCATCACTGGGATATCCAACAAGACCTGACATACAGAAACCGTTTTAATACTTGACAGTTTTGAAGCCTTTATTCAGGGCACCCCCTGTTTGGATGCATTTACAAATAGACAACAAAAACAAAGTCTTTATTTCCAAACAAGTTGGGGTAGGAGATGAAACCCAACCGGAGTAATGAAAAACCAAACTAGATAATAATAATAATAATATAACAAATAGTAATATTATAAATAATAATAATAGTAATAGTATAGTAATAACAATACTAAAACTACACTATAAATCATAGGAGTCCAAATAGAACTACAACCCTCAAACCAGCAATAGCACTAAGTTACAATACAGCCTGCTGGGATTCAATGCAGACACAGAACAGAAAGTAACAGTAAGAGTTGATTCGGGGTAGCAACTTTTTTGCTAGACAAGACAACTAATGGAGAGATGTAGAGAGCAGAAGAAGGATTTACATATGATATTTATCGACTTAGAGAAAGCGTACGAAAAAGTACCGAGGAAAGTCATGTGGTTGGCACTTGAAAAGAAGAAAGTTTCAACAAAGTATGTTAACATTATCAAGGATATGTATGATAACGTTATGACTAGTGTCAGAACATGTGACGGAGAGACTGATGACTTTTCCATTAAGATAGGATTACATCAAGGGTCGGCCTTGAGCCCTTACATTTTTGCCATAGTGATCGATGATATCACGAAAGATATACAAGGCGATATCCCTTGATGCTCTTTACAGATGATGTTGTCCTAATTGACAAAAGTAAGGTAGGGATGGATAAAAAATTAGAGTTGTGGAGGAAAACTTTAGAATCGAAAGATTTTAGACTTAGTAGGACAAAGACCAAATATATGAAGTGCAAGTTCGGTGATCAGAAGATGGAGATATCAATTTAGATGGACAAATAGTGCTTAGAAAAAACACCTTTCGGTATTTTGGATCGATGCTACAAAGTGAAGGTGAGATTGATGAAGATGTTAGTCATAAAATAAGAACAAATTGGATAAAATGGCGACAAACATCTGACATCTTATGCAACAAAAAGGTCCCACAAAAGTTCAAAGACAAGTTCTATAGGACGGCAATTAGACCCGCAATGTTGGACTACTAAAGGGCAACAAATACAAAAGATGAGCGTGACAGAGATGTCTATGTTACGGTAGATATGTGGGCATACAAGGGATCGCATTAGAAATGAGTGATGATATACATGACGAGGTCGGGATTGCACCGATTGCTGAGAAACTTGTTCAACATCGTTTGAGATGGTATGGACATATCCAATAAAGGCCTTCTGATGCACCGGTACATAGTGGAGTTTTAAGCTGCATCGAAAACACGAGTAGGAGTCGACCGAAATTGACATGGGATGAGGCTGTAAAAAGGGACTTAAAGGCATGAAATGTCTCCAAAGAGTTGGCGTCAAATAGGAGTGCATGGAAGTTAGCAATTCACGTAGCAGAACTGTGACAAACTAAATTTTTGAAGTAGTGTTATAATTGTACGACTTTAGTCCACGACGAATAATACTAGTCTAAACTTATGATTGGTAGAATAGTGTATTATTATTATTATTAATATTATTATTAGCATTGTTATTATCATTTTTATATTTTTATTTTTACTATTATTTTACTATTTATTATATTATTATTATTTATATTGATTTTCATTTCAGATTGAGTTTCATTTCTAGCCTACCCTAATTTATTTGGGAATAAAAGCTTTGTTTTGTTGTTGTTTGCAAGCAGTGCCATTTGCAAATAACTCACATGACTTGGTGTTATTGTAAAAAGGTCAAGTACTACATTAACTTTAAAACCCAATTGAAACATGGATTGTGATTCCAAAAATAAAAGAAGAGAAATCACCTCCAAATACGACAAGTACGTATTTGACATCCAAAGAATTAAAAATCTCCCATGCAGCCTTCTCTGGAGAAGACATAGCCGTACCAACTGTGGCAATATGCGTGTTGTTCCAAGTGTTGTTGTCAACTATGACTGTTCTATTTGCCATGGCTGTTGTTTGATAACCATAATCCCACCAAGATGCCACCTAGACAACATGTAATCTCTATAGTAAAAATAAATAATCTAGTCCGATAATGCAATAAAGGGTCACTAGGTTAACACAACACATTTCAAAATTTAAATGCCGATATCATAAGTTGCATTCTGAAAAGTTGTCAATTATCATTTTTCTTCCGATTGGATTTCATTTCTACCATATCCCAACTTGTTTGCGACTAAAAGTGGTTGTATTCTCAAAAGCTTCCAATAATTGGCAGTGCCTCATTTTACAGCTATCATATCATTATAAGATAAAATAGCACAGATTGAACTTGGAATTTTGTAAACTATTGCTTCAATCATATGATGTAAATTGAAAATAACTGTTGGCTAAACTTTCTGTTGGCAGGTACATCAAGGATTATTCCATGAAACTTCCGCAACAAATATCAGACATTTAAGAAGGGGAGAGGGGGCATGCAGATTTTCCGTTTTCATGGTTGAGACCATAACTAATAACAGTGAGCAACTTCAATTATAGATCCAAGCCAGGACGCTTAGCATGTCATTGCGTAGAAATTGCTGGAACACAGTAAAAATTATTATCATCATTTCAGTGAAATCTTATCATATGGTTTTACCTTGTCATCAACTTCTGTGTTATGTCGCAACCATGCATAGGCTTCACGAAAATCATCAAATACATGCAACCCATCATGTGAGCGTGATGTCAGGACTATTGATGGTGCAGAGTATGCTTCTGCTGCAGCCCACACGCAATGAAGCTGCCAAATATAGATATAAGAATTTTGCTTTTTTATTGTTCTTTCTTTGGTGTAAATCATAGTTTAAGGAAAAATAAGATGCTTTGGGTAACTGGGTCATAAATTTACTTGTGAGGATTACAAGAAGCAAACTTGCTTGAATTCAGAAAATATCATGTTGGAGTTTATTAAAATTCTGGAATATGAAAAATAAATTATGGGAAATTGAAGGATGTTGCTAGATTTAAATGGTGACAAAAAAGTGAGGTTTCATTAAGGATTATTTGGATACACTTGTTAATGGTGTTAATTTAAGGAGACCGGCATAATATCTTAGGAACCAGATCCAATGCCCATGAATCAGCTGAAGTTGTAATGCTTGATTCTAGAAACATTCAACATTCATAATAAGTGTGGTAAGGAGAGAACTAAAACAAAAGATAGCATACCACATATAAACCTCCAAGTGCAATAAGAAGAAGAACTGAGACGAAAGATGCCTCAAGAGGCAACACCAATGGCCGCTTTTCCTTCTTAGCAGGTACTTGCTTGACAGGAGCATTCTCAGTGATTTCCTTCTCCTTCTTTTGTTTCCTCCTTGCAACTTTTTCTTTCTTAACAACTTCAGATTTTTCAGTTGTATCATTTTTTGCCACATTTTGAACTGATGAGCTCTCAGCGGAAGTGCTATCCCCTAACTAGACAAACAGAAGTAGAAAGATGATAATTACCAGATACAAAAATTTTAAAAAGAAACAAAAAAGGAATTAAACACAAACAATATACCAACAAAAACAAGCAAATAAAAGGTGGAAGGACTGTAGGATTTACACGTAACATAATGGCATTGAAACAAAGCAAACTGTAAACCATAGCAAAAGAACTTTCTCATTTTAATCCAGAAAAGCTTATTGCATAGGCACATAAAATATACAGATCAACTGTTAAAACGAATAAATAGACTGCAGAATAACAAACCTTTGAAGTAGAAGTAGAAGTATGAGAGGACTCAAAATAATTCTTTATATGAAACTTAATCGATCTTGTTAATACACCAAATGCCTCTGATAGTGCAATTCCAGACATTATACAAGCAGCAGGTGCCAATACAAGCATAAGTCGGACCTGAAAATTAGCTAAAATAATCATCATGACAGAATGGATGAATCAGGATCACAAAAATTTTGTTCTCTTAATTTAGATGTTGAGGTCATTTCACTTGCCATAACTCCAGAGAAATATACAGAAGTCACCAAATACAACACTGCAAACGAGCTTGCATCAGACAATGGCAAGAAGCATGCCTGAAATAAAGACATGAAGATAAATAACAGAAAGCTCACCAAAAAGTATTTTCTGGGAGTTTTGTTGCCACATGATATCTACTGACAAGGGATTGCCACTAATGTTATACAAAGGAATGGTGTACTTACAACAATACCAGCAGGAACTAAAAAGGCAAGCACGTTAATATCCATGAAATAAGAAGGCCATGTGGGTGGCTGATGCTCACTGACACTAGCAATAATTGGAATGTACTTGCTTGCATACGTTCTGTCACACAAAAAGCAAAATTATTATTCTCTCTTGCCCTTCTAAAATATTACAATTGTGAAACATATTCATTCCTGTTGGGTAGGTAAAACAAATGAAGAATGTCCCAGTGTGACACTTCTTGCACAAGAATGTTAAAGATTAGTTGCATAACTGAAGTTTACTTTGGCCCAATTACTCTAACAACTGCACAAGAAACATGGAAAAATCCACAAAAACCTGAGATTGTCACATTGGCTCAATCTACTTTAATTAGTTATGTAGTTTCATCTGATTTAAGGTCGCTTTTTTTTACAGACAATGCTTTCATGTCTTCTTAGGCATCTTGGCGGAGACTTCTATTCAGATGTAAGGTACGACAAATGAAGATGTATCAGAGTGGCATTTATCGCACAAGAATGTTACAGATTAGTTGCAGAACTTAAGGTTTATCAGGGACTAATTATTCTGAGAACTGTGCAAGAAACATGGAAAAAACACCAAAGCCTGACATCACATTGCCTCAATCTACTGATCAGTAATGTAGTTCCATCTAATTTGAGGTCAGGACCTTTTAGCAGTCAATATTTTTGCATCTTGTTTGGTATTTTGGCAAGGGTTTGGAGACTTCCCATTTCAAATGCTACAGCTTCCAAATTAATAGAATAAGAATAAATCAGTTAACAAAAGACTTACGGGTCTAGAAGGCTCAAACTACGGCCACTCCATCCTTTGGTAGGGCTGGAAGCTACCAATGCTATTAATATAGCTAGCACAACAGCACAGACAGCTCTGGAATGGAAAACAATTTTAGAGCAGTAAATAAATAGACAACAAAAGATCTTTCTATTCTAGTCAATATACTTTGGAGCTGGCAATTGGTGATCCAACGCAAGCCGAACCTAACCAGGTTTCGAGCTATGTACAACAGGTCAGTTCGCAATCAAGGATCTTTCAGAGTTAAAATGCTATCAGGTTGGCATTCAATTTCGAGTCTCTGAATATATTAGTCAAATGAAATATAAACTTCTAATCAACTCAATGTATTTATTAACAAATGCAACCCAAAAAAAATGCAATATGCAACCAACTGTCTCAATTTTCAGCATTACCAATGCCTCTCCAGGTTAAGCAAAAGTAGACGGTAATTGTTGGTAAGGGTTAGGTCTAGGTCATATTCTTGACCGATTGACCAGTAGGGAGTGACGCTATCCTACTTCTTGATGACAAAGTGCCAAGTTGCCAACATAACTAACTCAACTGTATAATGGTGGCAATGGGTTTGATCAATTTCAAATTGGACCGACATTTTTTATTTAGAAAATTTTTGGATCAAGAACAACTTGTATGAGTACTAATCCAACATTCAGTCTAAACCCAACATTTCATCTCAGGGTCATGGTTTATATAGCCGATCCTACTTTCAAATTTCAATGGCATGGAATCTGAATTTAATAAAACCCATTTGTTTTCATTATTAGTAAGTAAAAAATAACATGTAGATAGGGACTAGGGAGTCAAAAAACATACATGCCCATGGTAAGAACAAGTGTGGTAGCCACTTTGAACAGCCTTGGCGCCAAAATTCCTTTGATATAGTACACAAGAGCCACAACATGAAGTATTATAAACACCTACACATCATATATGAGAATTATGAGAATTCTTAGAGAAAAATTTTCCAATCTAAAATAAAGCATATGCAGAGAATTATCAGCCATCCACACTAGACATTAGTTGGATTATGTTTGTTAGTTTAAGTTGTACAAAGAAGATCCCAAGTAAAAAGACAAATATATCAAAGGAAAGGTGAAAATAGCATTTAATGAGGGCTAAATTGTTGAAAGAAGAACAAACCAGGAAAGAGCCGAAGTGCTCTGAGGTCATCACTGCATTAAAACCAACTACAGGCACCAATGCAGCGAGCAACGTCCCCAATACAACCTAGTGGATAAAAGGGTATATTTTATTCAAACTTGAACAGCTCATGTATAACCCCTGACGAACCAACAATCATAAGAATGCTTCTTAAAATTCTAAATATTGTGGTCCCATAAGATGGGAAATCGCACACTATTCATATAATGATCTTCAAAGGTGCCCTTGTTATTGACACACCATCTTCACAACTGACTGAGATATAGCGGAACTGGAAGATTATTCAAGATATAGCGTAGCTCATAATGATGTAATTAACGGATTGTGTTATAACAGCTTCTAGAAACATTGAGTTGTATTTAAAGCATTGTAATGTAACAGTTTAGATCAATGAAACATAATTACAAGATTCAAAGACTCTTCTCTCTTGTCTCTCTTCTCTCTGTTTATCTCAGCTTTCATGGTATCAGAGCTGACTGCTCCACAGCTCAAGATCTAATCTTACCTTTCTCTAATCAACCTCCATCAATGTCAAATCCCACCACCATCCCTGCAAACACTTCCGCAACTACTCTGCCTTCATCCATTGAACCGATCATCCATGTCAATGCGCTAATTCCTACCAAATTAACGGAATCTAACTTCCTATCATGGAAGAATCAAATTCAATTGATCGTTGAAGGGCACGATCTTGAATCTTACCTTTACAATACTTCACCTGATCCAACATCAGTCGACGCCAATGGAGTAGCAATCCTCAATCCGACCTTTCTTGCTTGGAAACGCCAAGACAAACTCTTGAACGCCTGGATTCGCTCTTCCTTATCAGACTCGATTCTCTCTCAAGTCATGTCATCTCCTACGTGCAAAGACCTCTGGCACACACTGGAGGTTTACTTTTCCACCTCTTCTCGAGCTCGTCTACAAGATCTAAAAAGACAAATTCAAACCGTGTCTAAAGGAGACTCAAGCTGCACAGATTATCTACTCCGAATCAGAAGGATTGCTGATGAATTAGCTTTCATTGGCAACCCGATACCAGAAGAGGATCTTATCACAGCTGCCATCAATGGCTTAAGCAGTGAATTTAGCTCCTTGAAAACTGCCTTACTAACTGTCAGGTGTCATTCCTCCTTTACCTTTTCTGATTTGCGTGGCTTACTGCTTAGCCATGAATCCATGGTAACTACAGCATCTGATTCAAATCCCACTGCCTTTCTTGCTGGTAAATCATCCAAGAACAAGTACCAGTCTTACAACAAACCCAATTATAATCCATATCATCATCCCAACTCTTCCAACAAAACCAATTCCAATTCAAATGGATCTAATTTTTCATCTGAAGGGTCTAACAATCAAGAAACTCTAAGTCCCACTGTTCTTGCACTGATTGCATCCGGTCAGATCAGAATTCCATGCCAGATCTGTCAAAAAATGGGTCATCTCACCAAGAAGTGTTATAAACGATACAACAAAGACCCTGATTGGAGACCACCTCCTAAATTCAATGCATACAATACCACCTTTGCAGCTGATAATTCTTCTCCTGATCTTGATTCGAGTAATTGGATAATAGACAGTGGTGCTACTCATCATGTGACAAACGATCTTCACAACCTCAACTCCTCCTACAAGGGCTCAAACAGATTGCAAATAGGTAATGGTAATGGCCTTGATATTACTCATATCGGTTCTCAAATATTTAATGTTGCAGGTTATACAATTAAACTAAACAATATACTGTGTGTTCCAAATTTTTCAACAAATTTAATAAGCTTGTCACAACTTATTCTTGATAATCCCTCTCTTTCCTTTAACTTCTTTTCTTCTTCTTGCTGTTTAAAGGATCATCTTCTTCCCAAGATCCCTCCTCTTCAAATCAGTAGTTCCCATGGCCTCTATAAACTCAAGTTGAAGCCACTGATTCTTTCCTCTCCAATTCTAACAACTTTTCACACCTCTATTACTTCCTCCAAAGCTACAACCACCACATGGCATGCAAGACTTGAGCATCCCTCCACTTCTACAACTATTAAAGTCATTAATTCAAATCGTTTGCCTTGTATTAGGAATCAATTTACTTTTTGCAAAGATTGTATCCAAGCAAAGGCTCATACTATGCCTTTTACTCTTTCTAGCTCTAAGTCTACTCCTTTAGATATTATTCACAGTGATTTGTGGGGACCTTGTCCCGTTGTGTCTCAAAAAGGATATAAATACTATGTGACCTTTATTGATGATTATTCCCATTTCACTTGGATTTATTTTTTAAAGAACAAGAGTGATGTGTTACAAGCTTTCACAATGTTTAAATGTCAAGTTGAAAATTTATTGAACACTAGTATTAAAATATTGAGAACTGATGGAGGTGGCGAGTACAAGACCATTACAACTAAATTCCCACATATCATTCATCAAACGAGCTGTCCTCACACTCCACAGCAAAATGGAGTGGCCGAGAGGAAGCATCGTCACATTGTTGAGTTAAGCCTTGCTACAATTTCTCATTCATCAATGCCTATACGGTTTTGGGATGATGTATTTGCTAGTATTGTTTATCTCATCAACAGATTGCCGTCTAAAAATCTCATACCATACAAACAGTTGTTCAATAAGGAAGTTGATTATTGCTTTCTACGAGTTTTGGGGTGCCTCTGTTATCCACTCACTCAACCATATAACAGACATAAATTGGAGTTTAGAGCTAAACCTTGTGTGTTTATGGGCTATGGGATAAATCAAAAAGGATACAAGTGTTTGCATCTTCCCACTGGTCGTGTTTATATGTCCAGGAATGTACACTTCATCGAAAATGAATTTCCATTTGCTAAGATTCCAAAACAGCCACAGGAAGCATCTCCAAATGACAGCTTCCTATCTACTCTTCTCATTCTTCCACAAACTCGGAAGAGAACAGAGCAATATGGATGCTCAGTACTCAGACCACCAAGCATGGCGCCAGCTCAATCACATTCAAATGCTGAGGCCCATCAGTTTAATGATTCTGTTCACTGTTTGAATCCGGCCCAGGCCCAAATCCAGGAGAATCCGAATCCGTTATCTTCAGTCCCGCCTCTTATCGTTTATAAACGGAGGAATCACCATCAGCCATCTGTACAATCTTCTCACCCGGATCCGATAAGCAACGATAACATCAATTTAAATCCCTCTTCTCCTTCTCCTTCTCCTGCCCCTCAGACCGTAAACCAAACAGCTGGTGAACATGATACTTCTAATACTCTCACTGCTGTACCTCTTCCTCCAGCTCACACTATGATAACAAGAACAAAGGATCATACTTACAAGAAACGGGAATTTCCTGATATGGTATCCTATCATGTTCTATCTGAGTCTGATCCCACTACATTCACCCAAGCAAACAAATCGTCTCACTGGCGTCAGGCCATGGCCACAGAAATTGATGCTCTTGCTCGGAATAAAACCTGGACTCTGGTTCCAAAGCCCAATTCTCACAAAGTTATTGGATGCAAGTGGGTTTTTAAAACCAAAAGAAATCAAGATGGATCAATTGAGAGGTACAAAGCCTGGCTGGTGGCTAAGGGATTCAATCAGGTATCTGGTGTTGATTTTGAAGAGACATACAGTCCAGTTGTAAGACCACCAACTATTCGATTAACCATCTCTCTTGCTTTAACTTTTAATTGGCAAATTAGACAATTGGATGTGTCCAATGCCTTTCTCAATGGAGATTTGCATGATCAAGTATTCATGGAACAGCCTCAAGGCTTCACAGACCATTCTAACCCTGACCACGTTTGCTTATTACATAAATCTCTTTATGGACTTCGACAGGCTCCTAGAGCTTGATTTGAGAAACTCAGCTCCACATTGCTTCATTTTGGGTTTAAAGCTTCCAGCCATGACCCTTCAATGTTCATGGCACATCACCAAGGCCATATTTTGATTTTATTGGTCTATGTAGATGATATCGTTGTAACTGGCAGTGACTCTACACAAATCGATCAATGCATCCATCAATTGAGCTCCCATTTTGCAATTCGAGACCTTGGGAAACTTCATTATTTTCTGGGATTAGAGGCATCTTACAACAGTGATGGACTTTGCTTAACTCAAACTAGGTACCTGACAGATCTCCTCAAACGAGTGAATATGCTGAACTGCAAGCCATGCTTATCTCCTATGGCATCAGGCACTCAATTAACTAATTCAAATAATGAGTTATGCAACGATCCACATCTCTACAGGAGTGTCATTGGTGCTCTACAATATGCTACTCTCACTCGTCCAGATCTCTCATTCACTGTGAACAAACTATCTCAATATATGCATACACCATCTGCAGAACATTGGACAGCAGCAAAAAGAGTACTTCGATATATTGCTGGTACTCTGGATTTTGGACTTCAGTTCTATACCTCTTCCCCGTTTCAAATCCATGCTTTTTCTGACTCAGATTGGGCTGGTGATTCAGACGACAGAAGGTCTACATCAGGCTTTTGTATTTATTTAGGGAAGAACCTGCTTTCATGGTGTGCTAAGAAACAGCCGACTGTTTCTAGGTCCAGCACCGAAGCAGAGTATCGTAGCTTGGCTCTTTGCTGTCAGGACATAATGTGGTTAGAAAATTTGTTGAAGGAATTGCAATTTTCTCCGAAACAGATGTCTATTCTATGGTGTGATAATATTGGCGCCACGTTCTTGGCATCCAACCCTCAATTTCATGCTCGTACAAAACATATAGAGATAGACTATCATTTTGTACGAGAGAGAGTTCTTTCCAATCAATTGCAAGTTAAGTTTGTTTGTTCCAAAGATCAAACTGCAGATTGTTTCACCAAGCCTTTACCGTTGCCACATTTTCAGTTTCTAAGGAGCAAGCTTAATGTGATCAAGACCACATCAGCTTGAGGGGGCGTATTGACACACCATCTTCACAGCTGACTGAGATATAGCGGAACTGGAAGATTATTCAAGATATAGCGTAGCTCATAATGATGTAATTAACGGATTGTGTTATAACAGCTTCTAGAAACATTGAGTTGTATTTAAAGCATTGTAATGTAACAGTTTAGATCAATGAAACATAATTACAAGATTCAAAGACTCTTCTCTCTTGTCTCTGTTTATCTCAGCTTTCACTTGTTTCTCCCTCACTTACTGGAGATAAACACTAATAAGAGAACTAATTTGGGCATACTTTGAGAAAAAATATGGGAGCCTAAAGATATACTTCATCTGTTTGTTGCGGGTACAGTGCCCTTGTTCCCAGGTTATGCAATTTCTTTTCTCATTTCAAAGGAGTGCCTGATTCTTCAGGCACTAAAATAGTTCACATTTAAGTTGTGCCTTGCTATATTCAGACGTTGCCTGCTTTTGGTAGAAAGTACTTACAAGTGGTGCATATGCAATGTATAGGCGGGAGGAATAGCGACCTGTCACAATGCACAATAGAACGTGCATTGGAATAAGGTTGATGATAAAAGTGTAGCCTCCCCAAGAGCATACCTACGAAAGAAAAACTGGAAAACTAAAGGACTCTACATGCAAAATTGCTTTATAGAAATAATTTCACATGATGGAAGTAAATTGTACCATGTAGAAGTAAGCAAGAGAATTGAGTGTAGCATAAAAGAGGGATCCTGTGTTCAATGTCTGCATAATATTTGCTTACAGATGTGAGTTGGTGGTATTTAGATGAAAAGTATATATTGATAATGATGGTGATGTAATACTGCTTTATGACAATTGGTGGAGACAGTGATAATAACAAGTACAAGAAGAAAAAATGTAGACAGTTTGAGTTGATAGTGTTACCTTTATGTAAAGATAGAATGTAAAAATGAGAGCGAAAATAGCAACAGCTTCGTTGTCATAACTGCCAGCCACAGATCGTGAGATATAAGAAGGAACCTACATGTGACAATTTCTTAAGAACCTGTGCATGGACATAAATTCCAAGAAAATACATAGACCCTAGAAGCTGATCCTTTAATGAAGCATGGAAAACTGAAAATGACAATAAATGAATAAACATAGAATAATACCATTGCCAGAATAACAGCAGCTGTAATTCCAGCTCCAGGGCCCTTAACTTCCTGTGTAAAACACAAGATAGGTAAAGTGTAGAACACCATGGACAAATGGAAATTTTCTTAATATAACCCTACAAAAACTTAAAAGACCATGTTTCAACTGAACAATAGTGTTTCAACCAAAAAAATGGAATATACCTTCAATATGGAACTACCTGGTGTTTTTTCCCCGAAAATTGCCTAACGTACCACCAGCTTAAATTTGAGATCTTTGCCTATGAAATATATACCTTTGTCAAAAGATAAGTGGCCCACGAAGCAAAAGCCGAGAAGATGGGAGCTGTAAATACACAGACTGTCTCCACCGATAGAGGAATATTCAAGGAATTTGCTAGCCTGAATACACAGAAAATTAAATGTGATGCATAATAATGTAGCTATGGAAGAACTTTTGTACCTTTGAGTTTCATTTGTGGTAAAGTACTAAAGTTATAGATTTTATTTATGTTGTGGGGGGGAATACATTCTTGTACTAGAGAGCAGCATGTACTATACAGGTCTACCAGTGGTACATGCTGTCCATTAATATACTAAAAGCAAATACAGAACATACCACCACATGGTACCAGCTGTCAATGTCAATCCTGGATAAACAGTACCACCGATAACACGCCCAAGGGGATACCTACAAAAGATTAAAAAAAATAGAGTGTACCACATAAAATTTTGAAAAAAGTACACTAAAATAGAATGCATATTTTGTAGATCATGAAAAGAATGGTTATGCTGATAGTAATAGGATACCAGGTACGATCGTCAAACCAGTTCCAGAATTCATATATACCGTTCTTCGAGAGGAACTGAAACAGATAAACAATGCAGTTACCACCAACGAAACGTAACGCAATGGAGCTGTTTCTGTAATTGATGAAAAATCTACACCAAATTGCGCTAAAATATGCAACATGTTTATTGCAGTAAGATCAATTGATCATGTCAGCATTGGTCTGTGCCGTAGTTGAATACAAAAGGGCTCAATTCCTTAGCAAAATAATTATCACATCTCCAATAATCATGCAAAATTCTTAATCCAAATAGAAAACTGGGGGAAAAAGAATAGACATCAAGCCTCGAAGATCATTTAGTTACACATGTTCAGAATAAGAGATCGAACCTGAGTAACTCTGTAATTGAAGTAAGGATCGAACTCATGGATCACACTCTCGTATTTAATAACCTGAAATGTCAAAGATAAAACAAAACAAATGAAACGAAACTAGTACATTAGCTACCAATCAGCTCTAAGGATTTATAATGAGATCCAGTATTTAGGAGCTGAAAGAATCCAATAGAAACGTAGATCGTACGGAAAAGAGACGGATCGAGAAGGCGAGAACTCCGATCAAGAGAAGAATAAACACGCTGAGAACACCTCCAAACGCGTTTCTGAGGGAACCAGATCCCTCCACCTTAGGCTTCACCATTGTTGCAAGGAAGAGAGAAGGGGGGAGGGGGAGGGGGAGGGGGAGGGAGAGGGAGGTAGAGGAGAAGAGGCGAAGACTTGTGTATTTGAGTATTTCAGTACAGGGTAGGGGTTTTTGGAGTGGTCATCAAATGGATTTTTACGTTTTTACTGGGTGATATGGTAAGATCGCTTCACAAAGCTACACTTTTTTATAGTATTTTGTATTTTCCTTCTTTTTATATTGCGCTGAAACCCTGAAAAAAGAATGAAATGTAGAACTAGCACATTTAATGATTTAATGCACGTTTTATCTATGTATTAAAGCATATAAAATATAAAATGTTCATACTGTGTATAGCAGTTTGAGTAGTACAAGTTTCAATATTCTTTCTAGGCAAGTAGAACTTTGCCTCCTTTTCATACATTAAAACGAAATTACATTTTTCCAAATGAACTTTGCAATATTGTTTTCCGAAAAGATACGACATTGAACATGAAAGAAAATAAATAGAATCTAGAGGTAAATTCTGTAAGAGTATGACTGGTTGACAGGGAAGAAAACGAACCAATGGCATGCGCGAATCGTAGTTGTGTCAGGCTCCCAGCAGTCCAGCACGCACACAGTGTGTCGCAAGAAATTTTGACAGCTTCTTGTGCCATTTTAAAGCAGAATTTCATATAAAGATTTCTAAAAATTCAATATTATATATTTAGCCACTGAAATCTCATAATTACATATTTATTCATTTAAAACACAAAAATTTTCATACAAAAACTTCTAAAAGTTCAATATTATATATTTATCCACTCAAATTTCATAATTACATATTTATTCAAGTAAAACACAAAAAGTTTTATTATTATCCAACATAACTACAAATTAATAAAATTAATATAAATTAACAATTAAATGGTAATTATCACTCTAAAATACTAAAAGAGATAGGAAATTGAAAACAAGTCGGGATAGGACGGGTCGAGTCAAATTTACCCGGGTCAATGGGTTGGTCGGGCCAGGAGTTTGCCAGGTCGAGTTCGAAAATAAGGGTATAATTGTTAGCTTCTTTATTTCACACCGCTTTTCATCTCCTCTATTTAGGCATTTGACAAAATCCATACGGGTTCAACCCGGCCCAAACCCTAAGGACGCGACCCGGCGGCCCGACCCGAGGCAAACCCGTGCGGAGCTGTAAAAAAAATCGGGGGTCGAAGACGAGTAGCGACCATCCTTCTTGGAAAAAACTTGTGTTAAAACTGACCCGAAATAAATCCTACTCGACCCGAACCCGACACGTCTAACTTGTCATAACCCGCCATTAACCCGCTATTAACCTGTGCAAAACCCGTCCAAACCCGCCTAAACCAGCGAAAAAGTGTGCAACCCCGTGCAAAACCCGACCAAACCCGAGAATAACCTGGGTATAACCCGTTAAATTAAAAAATAAAAATTCAGAAAAAATCAATGGAAAAAGAAAAAAACTCGGCCAACACGACCGGACCGACCCCCTCTAACCCAGCCCGAACCGTCGATCCGCTAACCCATGGGCCTTAGATGAGTTGCAGCTGGCTTAAAAAAATTTTACCCGTCCAAACTCGTCCCGGCAAACCCGTCGACCCGGGCGAGTTAGGCCCGACACGGCCCGACCCGTTTTCAATTCCCTACCTCTATTAGTGTTTTAGAGTGTCTGCACGAGTTTTAACACATGTTTTTTACAAAAAGATGGTCTCTACCCGTCTTCGACTCCCGAATTTTTTGGACGAGTTCGCACGAGTTTGCCTTTGGTCGGCCGGACCGGGTCGCGATCTCGGAGTTTTCAGGCCTGGTCAAACATATACGAATTTTGTCAAATACCTAAATAGAGGAGAGGAGAAGCGGTGTGAAATAAAGAAGCTAACGATTATACCCTTCTTCCCAAACCTGGTTCGACAAACTCGTGGCTCGGCCAACCCGTTGACTCGGGCAGGTTTGACCCGATCCGGCCTGGCCCGACCCGTTTTCAATTTCCTACCTTATTTAGTGTTTTAGAGTGTTAATTACCATTTAATTGTTAATTTACATTAATTTTATTAATATGCAGTTATGTTGGATAATTATTGTTTTTGTGTTTTAAATGAATAAATATGTAATTATGAAATTTGTGTGGATAAATATCTAATATTGAACTTTTTAGAAGCATTTGTATGAAACTTTTTGTATTTTAAATGGATAAATATGTAATTATGAGATTTCAGTGACTAAATATGTAATATTGAATTTTTTTTAAATCTTTTATATGAAATTCTACCCATCTTTAATGCCACAAATTAACTATTTGTCTCGTAAAAAGAAAAAAATTGGGTAATAGCTTATATGAGTCATTAAATTTATCGAAATTGATGAAAAATAATTCACTTTAATAAAAAAAATTATAATGAACTAGAATATTTCGTGTATCTCAAATCAACATCTTCACTTATATTTTAAATTTTAATTCAAATTGTGAGTTGTGTTCATTTCAAGCTGACTACGTATTTTTTTTTAGTTTATTTCATTGAATAAAAAATAGAAACGATAAATTTATTTAAATAAATCAATCATAGTTATCAGATTCATTTAATAAAATGGTCTACAAAAATTATAAACTTTTGGTTATATGCATCAGTAATGAAAATGAACAAGATCAACGATTTGGATTAAGAATTTAAATTTCAAAATGAAATATAAGTAAAAAATGTAAATTAATGACATTTTTGTGGGGTCAATCATCTACAATATTTATTTTGTTATTTTGTTTAAAAATTTATTGTTAAAATGATTAAAATAATATTTTCAAAGTGATCTTGTTTCATTCTCCCTTGTAAGGAGACAAAAAACCTCGCCTTGAGCCTGGTTTAGTGGATTTTTTTTGTATGATTCTGAAAAAATAAGAATTACATTCACGATTTTGTTTAAAAAATTTGACAGTTATGACTCTATTTTTTGCGTTCAATATTCAGATGTGTTTTCTAGATGCACGCGTTCAGAAATCAAAGTCACTTGAGTTGACAAAGCAAAAAAAAATACCAAATACTTTGAAATATGTGTTCACGTCTGAACGCAGCGCCTGACTGTGCGTCCAGACGTAGCGTTCACAACATTTTCTGAACGCAGCGTTCAGACGCATCATTCAGACATGAACACATATTTTAGATTTTGCACTATACTTAATCATTTTTTCGTTTGTTTTTACAGCGTGAACGCATGCGTTTAGTCTTAACGTTGAACACAGAAAAATAGAATCATGACTGTCAAATTTTTTAAATCAGAATCATATATGTAATTCTTATTTTTTAGAATCAGACAATAAAAATTCGATCTAGTGCTCCTACAATTAAGCTATTACGACCTATGAGCCCTCATTTTTTTTGGATGAAAATTATTCATAATATCATACCCTAGTGTCGTTCATTTTTCGGTTGGCTACTATAAATCATATGATTCTTAGATTCTTAAAGGAGACTAACATGTATTAATACTAGAGCTAGAATTTAAGCTTCGCTTAAAAAATGATAATATATATGATTATTATTAAATTAGATTCTTTGTTTAATTCATGTGGCGAGTGCGTCGAAAGGAATTTAGCAAATTTCATAATTTTACATGGGAACCACAAGAAAAGTTGACACATATTATTCAATCAAACAATAAACGGCTCAGATCAAAATGGTAAAAGAAAATAAACAATTTAAATTGAAGTGTCGCCGTGTCCTTGAAGCCAACACGCGACACACACCCATCTTTATACTACTTTAGATGAGAAAATTTTCTTCATTTTTTTGTCACCAATGACATTATATAAGTGCCGACTGTTGCGAGCAGTTCCAGTAAGATTCTGTTCAACCAATGCGAATCATCAATTTATCGAAAAAAATATTGAATGAATGTCATATAATAATAACTTTAATGTCATATTTTCATAATAATTGATACAAATAAATTCTGTTCAACTAATGCGAATCATCAATTTATAGAAAAAGATATCGAATAAATGTCATGTGATAATAACTTTAATGTCAAATTATTTTCTTAATGTTTTCAAATAAATTCTTATTTTGAAAATAATAATTTTGATAGTGAACTTCCAATTTAAATAATATCATTTCAATTTTATTCTATTCCAATGAATTAATTTGCTAATTTGATTTCCTTTTGGATCGGGATAATATTTTACCACAAGGCTTTTTGGATAACATGGCCTGGGTTAGGAGCTTCTAGAATTGATCATTTTTAAACATTAATTTACACTCAATATACTTTATTCTCAAATAAATTGAGATAGGCTAGAAATAGAATTGTCAATGGATAGAATATGGTATGAGTGAAGGTATTTTCATATTCATATTCATTTAAAAAAAATTATTCATTAAAATTTTCTTTTACTCATACTCTATC
Source organism: Eleocharis quinqueflora (assembly GCA_964058865.1). Taxonomy (NCBI): domain Eukaryota; kingdom Viridiplantae; phylum Streptophyta; class Magnoliopsida; order Poales; family Cyperaceae; genus Eleocharis; species Eleocharis quinqueflora. The sequence goes on along the minus strand of CAXKVX010000643.1, from coordinate 119,660 downwards.
CGTACTTGTCAAAAATTTTGGATAATAAAACGAATAACAGTAAATAATGGATAAAATAAAAAAATTATATTTTTGACAAATTAATTGTATCAAATAAATATATGATACTAAAATACAACAATAAATAACGTTCTATATTTTACAAAAAATAACAAAATTTCGTCTCATGTCTTTTGTCACTAAAAATATGCTACTTAGTACTTACTAATGAAACATTACCAAAGAAATAAAATGCAAATCAATTCTTTATCAGTATACATAATGCATTATTTAATACTAAAACAAGATACGCATATTTCAATGTATAATTTCTTTTAGAAATGCATATTTTTCTAATTTTAATTGAGTTAATTATTTTCAAGATATGAAATAAATTATAATATATATATTTATATAATTTACTCAATGGGTAACAAATATGGTATAGTTCTTACCAATACCCTTAATAAATTAACAAAAAAAATTCTTACTCATATCCATGTCCGATAAGCTAACGAAAAAAACCTTACCCATATCCACTTTATACGGATCGGGTAAAAGGCCAAAATAATTTCATTGACAGTCCTAGCTAGAAATTAAACCCAATTTGAAATAAAAATCAAAACATTAATTTACACTAATTTACATTAATCCAAAAATATAAATTAAAAAAACTTAGTATAGGAAAAAAAAAATATAGACATACTCTCAAGCCTCGTAAACTGATCATTTAAAAAAAACATATATTTCACCAGAAGTGTATAAAATTTGATTATCATCAAATGACGTTCAAATTGCACGGAATTGGGAACGAGCAATTGCAAACTTAAGAAGATGATTGTAAATTTTCTGTTATAAAAAATTCTCTTGAATTTATTTGAAAAATTAAAATAGTCGACTACAAGTATTGTTAAGCTATCATTTATCATACACGAAATTTGATTGTTAATAATCTATCTACATGCCCAAATAACATCATATGAAGGTAGTTTTTCATTTCAAGTGTATTAGAATTTTTTTAATTCATAATCAAGTAACAAATGATGATTAGGTCTTTGGAACTCTACACTAATTTCAGATTAATCCATTCCTAGGCCAGTTCAATTCGTGCAATACGGTACCTATATATTATATAATGATATTCTGTATACTCGAGAACTGTCATAATATTTTGATTATAATTACCACTCCGGAACCAGAACCAGAACCGAAGCTAGTACACCTAGACAAAGATGCTCAATTTAACAACTCATAGGCTATAAATTATCTTTCATATAATTTAAACCCCATGTACAATGGCACAAACCCTCTAGTGTAGGCAAATAAACAATAAATAAACTACCCCAAAATAATTCATTACTCCACAAGGATAGCACGACCAAGATTTTTTGCCAGAGCCAATCGAACAGCAGCAAGTGCATTAGGTGTAATCACGCCTCCATGGAAATCAGGTCGCAACATGGCTATGGATAGCTCCTGCAACTTGCCTAGCAACATATTTGTCTCTGACACACCCAAAAGAGGCCCACAGTTCAACTCCAATATCTTCAACTGATTCATAGCGAATGAAAAAAACTAGTCAAGCAAAGAGTAACATGAACAAAGATGATTATTGTGAATGTAAGCATGTATATTAACATACTAAGAAAAGTACATGAGGTACATCATATCAGCATTTTCAGTACTATAATTTATGTTGCTAATTTCTTGTGTTTACTTTTGAGGAGTCTTGTAAAAGAAAATCAATGATTTCTCATGTACTATAAAATAAAACAACACAATAAACTCTGGTCAGCTAGTACCGGTACATAAAGGGAAGGCCTCGTGATTTACACTGGACTTACTGAGTCAATCAGAAGAGGAAGCCAGAATCGTTGTGGTGTGGAAGGATTTTTCATAAGCTGGGAAAAGATAAAAAAAGAGAAAAAAGATAATTTTTTTTCTTCACGCAGATCAGGTGTAATTTCCTAAATTAGTAAAAATATTCACAATAAATAAAGGATAACCAGGTACCTGAACAAGTAATTCAGAACTCTTTTTGGCAGCTTCTGTTGTCCTTCCATGAGCAACTTGTTGCAGAGATCTCTTAAAATCACGATATCTATTTTTTTTTTAAATGCCAGTTAAGAATTTACACCCTAAAAAGAATAAAGGTAAGACAAAGGCTCTAAGGGAAAGAGTGAATACTTGTGAAGAAATTCAAGACCCCCAGCAATGCCAACATCTGAACCTAGCAATTCCATTAAACCTTCCCATTGCTGCCAATATTTAGTGCCAATTATTTCGGTAGTAAGCATGACACCAATTAATATTATTTGCAAGTGTTCACCAAATAACAAGTTCAGCTCAAAAGAATCCAATAACTGATAGCAATCTTCATAAAGGCACATATAAAAAAATGATAGGAAGTAACAAAAACAAAATTTCTGCCACATGGATCTGAGGGCTCTACGGTAAATCCTTGATACTATATCAAGTAGACTGGAAGGGCATGCATGGAACAGAGATTTTAAATAAATGAAAATGAGCACCACCTTGAAGCTATCATCAGAGAATGACCTGCCGATATTATCAAACAGCTTGTGAGCAATTTGACTTAGCCGGGTTTCGTCGCGAGACTGCTGAAACCAGTAAATTCCCAACCCCTTATGCCCGTGTTTCCATTGGTACATTCCTGCCATCTGCAACATCATTACATAAATGTATGAGTACCATTGTTGTACATTCCATAAATAAGGTAAAACAACAACAACAACAACAATATAAGGCTTAGCTCTGAGGGAAAAAAAAAATCCAAATTCCAGTTCTCTCAAGGAAATTGTTTGAGTTGGAAATAAGTGAACATCAATTGGGTAACTTGTTCTTTATTGACAATATGATGCTTTTTTGTCTAGGATACTTTTTGTTGATAAATTATTCACTTTTTATCCTATACGATGTGCATGTTTTTTCACTTCATAATAGCTCTGGTGGTGTTCCTCAGCATCATTATCAAGCCCATGTCATTAATGCCATACAAAAGTTAAATATGACTAATGATGTATCCAAGGATTAACAGGAAAGTCAGCCATGCTGTGAAGAAAAACCAGCAGTACAAGATACTGATATGCATGGAGTACCTAGGATCGCCAATATGTGAGTACCTGGTGGACTAGCACAGATCTTGCAGGGGATTGAGGCAAACCCAAAAAATTTCTTAGGTATACAACAACAACAAAGCCTTTAGTCCCAAACAAGTTGGATAGGCTAGAGATGAAACCCCATCGGAGAAAAAAAAATTCTTAGGTATATGGAAAAATAAAGTTACAAAGAAAGGTGGACTGAGCATGTACCTTCATGATTTGGGTGCTAATGTTTGCCAGTTCATATAAATGGCAAATCTCCAAAGTCTGGTAACAAAGCAAGAACGAGAATCAAACATAAGATAAACTACATTTAGTCTTTTTTTGGGGAAAAAGCAGTGGCATGCCATCCATGCTTCAACTTTGTTTCATGAATTAGGTCAATTAGCTTTCGGTTATATTGATAAGTTCCAGGTTGACCTTCAATAACTCCAAAAATTAGTTACAACCATTTAGGTGCTTGTCTGACAGTATTTTGGAAGGTAAAAAAATATTTTTCTGATTATTTCTTAGAAGAAACTTCTGAATGTTAAACTATAAATATCATGCTGTATTGAACAACAATAAAAAATAATCACCTTAAGGACAGCGCGATAACTGTGCACAGGTTGCTCTAGAAGTAAAATCTCCAAGAGACCTCCACCTTGGTTCAAGCATGTTGAGAGATAAGCTGGAGCAACCTTAATGGGATGTAATATAAGGTCAGACATGAGTTCTAAATATCACCAAAAGGTTGGAACTTATTTGCAATACCAACTGCTTAATCCAAGGTTTATGCCAAAATATAAATTTTGGTTGGCTTGTACTACTCTCTCAAATCAATTTGCCAATTGGGCGTTCAAACAATTGATGCATGTCAAAAAGAAGGAAAAAAAGAGACTCTCGGCATTCTTATTTCAGTGGATAACAACAAATTGAGACAGTCTTCTTTGGTTTAGCGTTCAGGAAGCTTACTTGCCAAGTCAAAGGATGAGAAGCCAATGATTGTGCATAGACAAGCATATAGAGCTCTCCAATGCTGGCACCACCCAATTGGTACCGCTCCTCATTCAATAGTCCATCAGTATATTCGTTGTTGGCTGTCAACAAGTCCACAGCATGTGCAACTATCCTAATGTATCAAAAAATTAAGGAAATTACAGATCTACAATAAAATATAATCATTACTATACCTCAGTTGGCTTACATGGCATATGATGATAACCCACCACTAATACAAACATAAACAAAATAAAAATTAACTAGAGTTACAACCTTCAATATAATTAGTAATGTATTTTTCTCCAAAAAGTTGGAATTTGCTATCCAATTTATTTTGCCTTTCTGGGCCCTTTGTTTTGGCTGGTATTCTATCTTGATGGCAATCAAATTAGAAATGTGAATCAATCTTTGATATAGGAAAACAACATTAGCTTTTTTTCTCTTTTGGCTTACCAAGGTCCAAATGCTTTCAAGCAATCTGCTAGGACAATCTAACACAAAACAGAAAAAATGAGTTCAAATTCTTGAAAAGATGAACACAAAAAGGAGACTACAGAAACAAGTCCTGAATATTCCAAAGCTTGATTAGCAGGATTTGATTTCTCAAACTTGAAAGAAGAATAACACAAGATCAACTAAATTCTTGAATATGCAATAAAGAAATAAGAATGAAAGAGGGATTGAAAGCTTCAGTTTAATCTAACCTCTGGATTTTCAGAAAGAATGCCAACTAGAAGGCCAGTCAGTCCATTATTAGCTGATGGTTTTAGATGCATGCATTTCTCTGCTAGGTTGTTCATCCCTTCTAATCCCTGATTAATTATTGTTTCCAAAATTTGAAGTAAAATTATATTCTTAAATGTTTAGGAAATTTCCTTTCCCAGCACCCTAAATACTGCAAATAAGCCTCAATTTAACCTTGCTTTACTCTATCAACCCAGAATCATTGCAATGGAAGTTCTAATACAATCAACCTCACTAGTGCAATTAGTGGAAAAAAAAAAACTGAAAATATAATCACTTTATATGCTGGTTCATACTTGCCCAAGGTATGCCTGGTATAGTATGGGAAGTACACAGTAAGCACAGAGATTCCCTTCTTGATCCCACAACTTGGCAGATACTGTTGTAGAATTGGAAATGAACAAAGAATCACAGGATTTACATTTGTTAGAGGCCTTATATAAAGAAGTTGGGAGATAAACAGTTCCAACCAATGGCATGTTGCATCTGCAATACATTTTGCATCACCAAGTAATATATGCAGCAGGTTGATTAAGCCATCTCGGGTTTTTCGGTGGCTGCAATGTACCCAAAAGGGGCTTGTCTCGAGACCGCTCACTTTGCTACGCCATTTTTCCAAACCCTAGGCATGAAGTCGGATTTTAACTTTGTTAGCTTTACAGTCAAGTGTGTGGTTTGAATTTAGGAAAGCAGCTAAACCCGAACGAAATCCAGTCTTCTTCTCCAATAGTATTTTTTTTTATTCATTCTTCTCCAATAGTATGAAAGATACTCTTATGACATATTAAGTTCCACCTCTAAATCAGGTTTAACTTACAAAACAGCCCCATAGTTGTGCAAATCTCATTGTGAAATTTTAGTAAAATAGACTATCAAATCAAATGCACATCTAGTTAAGATCTGCACAAGAAATCCAACGTTCCTTCTTAAGTTTCAATTCAAAAAAGCATGTTTGCCCTCTAATGACCGAGTTTAAAATCCAATTAATGGGTTTAGTTACTAATGGCTTACAGAAAGTTTTGTTAAACTTTAGAGCTTCTCATAACAAGAAAAAAACACGAGATCAAACCTTTATATAATCATGTTTGGTCTGATAACATATGCCCAACTTTCCATTTGGCAGATCGGGTCGCATACGAGGCATTTCAGTGACAAGAAGGACCACAGCCTCCACCAAACCATTCTCTGTCTGTTCAAGAAAGAGAGAGATAGTAAGACTGGAACAAGATGATATGGCAATATGGCATAGTTTACCAAATTCGTTATAACTAATCTACAGCACAAACCTCTCGCTTATCAAACTGATCAGGATTGTAAGATCCATGTAGCCTCAAAAGCTTCACCTGAAAATCCAGCATAAAAAACTTAATCTATCTTGCAAACAAGCACCATTCAGAGCTTGGGCACCAGTTAAGTACAGTAGAATATTTAGCTTCCACCAAATTGAAGCTTAAAATGGATATGGTCAGCAAACTCCATAAGCTGTCTATAGTAATACTTAAGTGTGGTACTGGCAATTATATGTCCTGATTAAAATTGTAGTAGCTTACCACAGTATCAAGCCATCCCACTGCTAGTGCAGCAGCAAGTCCATTCCAATAATCAGGTTCATCCTCAACCACCTAGCAATACAAGCTTCTATTAAACAGCCTTAGAAAATGAAGAAGAAAACAATATCAAATATTAAAAGATTTAGCATCTTAGTAGCTTCGTGAAGAGTTACCTGCAAGCTGGTGACCTTTCTCTGAAGATTTGCAAGCTTCGCATGGACTGTAGTCTCGGTTTTGGACAAAAGGCTATCGTATTGCTGCAAAAAATAAAATCAACAAAGGTTAATCAGAATAACCTTCCACATGAAATAAAGTTATGAATAAAAAAGATAATACTTATACCCTTCCTTTACTGATTTTTTTCCAACAACAATAATGATATTGCCTAACAAACCCTCAATCAGTATGTGAGCTCAACAATTCAGCTAATTGGTATAGATTGGTGACAGTTGGACGGGTTGTTAGCAAGGTGTATTTTTAACTTTTCATCCAATGTTTCACAGGCCTACTATTTGGTACTTCTAAGATTACATGGTTGTGCAACTGGATCCTGAAAAATAAGTTCATGTGCACCCTGAGATCAAGCATTTTTGGTTTAGAGAAATCATATTACTTCTAACCAATCAACAAGCCGCTCGGGAAGCCAGCTCAGCAGTTGCATATCCAGGTAAAATATCTCCATCAACTCCCATGCAGCCTTTATACCAAATGGTTGTTCACCCTCCTATGAGAGAATAGGTTTCCAAATGGACATAAACAAGGCATAGAATTTAGAAAAGATCAAGTGATTGCATTAAGCCAAAATTATCCCTCAAACCATGCAAGCTGCAGTTTAACACAATATTCCCCTTAATTATCTTCAGTTGAGCAATCAGTCATTGTCTTAATATCTTTGCGTTTGTTAGTTCTCAAGTATGCTATAAACCTTCATAATGCAACAACTACAAGAAAATCCAATATTCACCTCAATTGTAAGCTAATCGAACAATATGGTCACTATCTTGCTTATGTACCTAATTTGCTCATGAAATAAAGCTGCCATTTTACTCAAATTTTCTCGCTTGTAATTGGAATGTGCAACAAGCAATACTTTAAACTGACTTTTCCTCAATTATTTATCACCTTGAATCCTTGATTGTTCAACATATACTCAATTTAACACAAAATTTGCCTCATTTACTTTAAAGCTACATAATTAAAACCCAAGCTATATCAATTTGACAAATTTTACTCTTAATTTTGCTATCGATCAGGTCAACTGGACACAAAATAAAGGAAAAGATGGCTTCCTCAACAAAAAAATAGCCAAATAATGGTGTTTCTAAAGTAATTGTAAAGATGAAAAATATGACCTTTAGAAAAGTTTTTGGGTCTTCTATTAACAAGCGAGGTGGTCTTGCATTGCTAAGTAAATCTCTTATGCTTTTACTATACTCCAGAGTATATTGCCACCTAAGTAAAAGTAAATAAATAAAAGTTCCTAAATACGAAATCAATTCCTCAAAGAAAACAGAAACAAGAAAATTTGCATTGCCAGAAGAAAGGACAAAGTAAGTATTACCTTGCCCTTTATTAATTTCCCTTTTCTAACAAATACCAAGTAAAAGGATGTAGCAGAAACATCATCCAAAAGAAAATAAACAAACAATTTGGACTTGCAGTCATCACAGCCAAAATCTTTTATTTATTTATTTGTGTGTGTGTGTGTGTGTGGTGGTGGTGGGGGTGGGGGGAAGCATTTGGGATTAATACCAGTATGTAAGAGCAGGAGCGGGCAGGTTGTCCCCAGTTTCCATCTTTGCAAGGCTAATCTTTTTATCATGTAAAAATGCATAACTCTTCACCGACTCGTATGCAATTCTACGCCTCTTATCTTCTCCTATATTTCCTTCTGATATTGCACCACCAAGCATCAGCTGTGAAAATAGATAAATAAATAAAATGCTTCCAGGGATCAACTTACAGGTTTTTTTTTCCTAACCAGTAAACGTTAAAGCCTACAGCTTGGTTCTCAGTATAATGCCTGAACTCAAGGCTCTTATTTATGATTATACAAGTCTTTTGAGTTTCTTTGGTCCAGTGAGATAGATTTTTCTTCCAGTTCCATAAAATAGAAGGAGAATATTTTTCAGGGACAAGTTTGTTGATCAAACAGTCTTTCTGAGTAGCACGTGTAATTCTTCCATTTAAAAAATGGTGGTCCATAAATTTCAAATGAGGGTCCATTCATGTAATTCAGAATGGCAATTGAAATGATTTGAAAATTACTTTTCACATCTTCTCAGTGTTTTTGACATGCACTGCATCACTCTAAGTCAGCTTTCAACACATTTCCTTTACAGCAGTCAGGTCATAGGTGGCCCTAATTTTAAAGAGAAACAATATCTCAGGGACCCTTTCACAATTTTCACCTCTTAGAATATGAATGTGAAATATCAAATATGAATTATACCTCAACTGCCTTCCCTCCAATATCATCCTCCTCTCTAACCATCTCCTCGTCTTGCTCAGGCGGTGATCCGAGGCACGTGACATGCAGCAGGTTGCCACGTGACCAGGAGATGTGTATCCGACGAAGAGGAGATCTCAGCCCATGCCGGAGAGGGTAAATTGGAGGTGGTTGACTGGAGACTTCCAGTGAGAAGGGGATCAGAGAGGTGGAATCCGAGGGCATTCCGGGCATTCTTTGCTCCAAATTCTGAGAAAGGAGAGAGGTACTAGGGTTTTGTGGACGCAACCGCTGGGTTTTTACAATTTTTCAGTGTGGCAGTGTCTTGGAGAAGAGAGTAGTAGAATGGAAAAAATAGAATCGTGTCGGACGAGGGTTTTAGTGATTTTCCATAATAATAGAATTGATATTATTATTATTTGAACAAAATTTTATATTATTAGAATCATTTATAATTATCTTCAGTGATTATTCTTAATAATAATATTTTTAAAAATAATTGTTATTAAAACGTGGAGTTCAATACGAATGGGTGAGTGACTTTGTCATCGTCGCTAAAGTTGCCAGCCTCATCAAATGTTGATGATGACAATTTTTATAGAATTAAATGTTGAATCTGATCTCTAATATAAAAAATTCAATAAAAAAATAGTAATAAACTAAACTAGTTGATTTATAACAGAATTAATCTTATTTACGAGTAATTACTTCAAAATTTGTATATTTTACCTCACTTTGAAAAATTTAAACAAATTGTATTTCTTTATTTTAAAAAAAAGTCTTTACAAGCCTATTTTACTTAGGTCTGTCAATGATCAGTCGTTTAATCATTTTTCGTTTCTTTTCGTGATAAAGGAAAAAATTATGATCAAAGAAATTTATTTCGTTTAAAAACAAAACGGTTAACGGAAAATGATTATTTCGTGATCGTTTGTTTCGTAGTTTCGTTTGTGACTGTGTATATTGTTAGAATTGTCTTTATTTCAGAGAAAAACGTTATGCTTAGAGAAGGTGATGAGAGGGAGATGATTGATTGCTCAAATGAGGAGATGAATGATTTGATTCTTGTGTATGGTTAGAATAGTTTACCATCGGTTACTGGTTTGTTTTAGTGTGGTGAGAGATGTGATGGATGAAGAGCAAAGAGAATAAGTTTGATCGTTCTGTTTCGTTCTGATTGTTTTGATCATTTTCTTTAACAAAACAATTAATGAAACAAATTTTTTTAATCGTTCATTAAACAAAACGATTAACGAAACTAGTCACTTTCGTGATCGTTACACACGTTAAATAGGTCCACTTTTACTCTTCTCTCATTTTTCTCGTGTCAATTCACTAGTTCTCTTTTAAAATTCTAATTACATTAAAAAGTAACAAAATTAAGTATGGCTTCGTTGTAACTTTACTTTTTTTTACAATATCCTTGCATTTATGAAACAATTTCCATTCAAACATGCAAAAATTAATAAGATGAAAGAAAACCTACTCTTTTTTGAGAAATATAAATTTCTAAATTAAAGTCTTTGAATTATATAAGGAAGTTCAAAATTTACAAAGATGGGAAATCTTGTCCTGACTTCTGGCAAATAAAGAAAATGTAGATTTTTGTCAGTTGAATCCGATTCTGAGAGTAATGAATTTCAAACTCATCTAGATCCTTCCTTTTCGTACAAAAAGAATGAATAGAAGGGTCATTATGCATATTATTTCAGTTTGATTGCATGTTATTTTGTATTAAAATATTTGTTATGCATGTTAATTATTTAATGTATATAACAAATCGCTTAATATGCATAACAACTTTTCATCTCTTAGGTTGAAATAGTGGATAAGAGATAGAAATTGCTTAAAAAATAAAGACCCCTATATGAAATGAAATCTGTTGTGTTTTTTAATAGCCTTCTATTTGTCAATGAGAACTCCAAATATAAAACACAACAGATATGGACTCGTCTTTTAATAGCTCACCTGTCAATGAGAATTTCAAAGAAATTGTTTAGTACAACAGTTCTCTTTTTAATCAGAAATCAAGGAACAAATAAGAAAAAAAGGTCCCTACAAACAGAATAAATAAATTTGAATTGTTCAGCTTTAAGCCAAAGTTATTTATTTGGTGTTGACAAAATTATAATTTACAACCATTAAAAATCAAAACAATCTACTAATTTATTCACTTTCTCTGTCACTATTTAATACATACAATCCAAAACCATTCATACTAATCCAAATAACAGAAAATAACATTATTTTCGTCCTATTTGAGATAACAAAAAGTGATACTACTAAAATATTTTCCAAATTGACAAATTTGTAAAAAAGTTTAGTACAACAAAAAGTATATATTTGGTGTTGACAAAATTATAATTTAGGACCATTAAAAATCAAAATAATCTACTAATGTATTCACTTTCTCTGTCACTATTCAATATACACAATCCAAAACCATTCGTACTAATCCAAATAATAGAAAAATACATTATTTTTATCCTATTTGAGATAACAAAAAGTGACACTATTAAAATATTTTTCAAATTGACAAATTGTAAAAAAGTTTAGTACAACAAAAAGTATACACTATTTCTAACTCCTAATTTATATTGCGCTATTTTTGCACTAACCCTTGATCGTGTCTCTCTATGCTAGACGAAACCCCTCTCTCTTGCTATTTCTCGCACTCTCACTCTCTATAAAAAGTCGTCATGATTATTGGTCTCGACAACGACCACTGTCAATATAAGAGGCGAATCCAGGACTGTTGTCAGAGGGTTCAAGATTTTCGTTTTTTTTAGAGAGATTCCATATGATGCATGTTATTAAAGAAAAAGTTCAAATACATGGTCATTTTTAAAAAAAAAATTCCGAGAGGTGCAGCTGACCCCCTGGTTGCATGTGGCTCCTCCACTGGTCAAAATACCCCAGCTTCCGAAGAGTACTTGCAAATGTAATATTCTATGTTGTAATAATTCTAGATATGATCATAAGCACGATACAGAGCTTCGTGCTTATATAGTATCGTATTCTAACACACCCACACACACTCTCTCTCTCTACATATATATATATATATATATAGAGAGAGAGAGAGAGAGAGAGAGATGCTATGATGCATTACGAAGCCATAATTAGTTTTGGCATCACACTCAAATTTCAAATAAGAAAAATTAAAACAATCGATCCAAACCGTCCAATATGATCTCCATATTGAAATATCACTAGGGAGAAATGCTATGGTGCATTACGAAGCCATAATTAGTTTTGGCATCACACTCAAATTTCAAATAAGAAAAATTGAAACAATCGATCCAAACCGTCCAATGTGATCTCCATATTGAAATCTCACTAGGGACCAAATTTTTCATTTTTTAGATTTTTTTACTATTTTTTAGAGGGGTATGAAATTTTGTTGATATACTAATTTCTGGACCATCCAATATGACTCATTTTGCAAATTTCTAAAAAATTTCTAAAAAATGAAAATTTTGATTTATAGTAAGATTCCAATATGGAGACCACATTGAACGGTTTGGATTGATCGTTTCAATTTTAAAATTTAAAATTTGAAAGTGATGCCAAAACTAATCTTGACTTCGTAATGCACCATAGCATATATATATATAGAGAGAGAGAAAGGCTAGGGTGCTCTATGGAGCACCAAAATCGCTCGTACTCCACATCCGTTATATCCAATTTGAAAATTCCAACGACCGATCCAAACCGTTGAACATGATCTACATATTGAAATCTACTTGGAGATTGAATTTTACATTTTTTTGAAATTTTTTGCTATTTTTTTAAAGAGGTAGAAAAGTTATTAATAAAACGGTTTCTGGACCAACAAAAGTTGTAATTTTCTTACCTCTCTAAAAAATAGAAAATAAATTAAAAAAAATGTAAAATTCAATCTCCAAGTAGATTTCAATATGTAGATCATGTTCAACGGTTCGGATCGGTCGTTGGAGTTTTTAAATTGGAGATACGGTGTAGAGCATTAGAAGTTTGGTGCTCCATAGAGCACCCCTAGCCTATCTCATTATATATATATATATATATATATCATGATAAACAAGTATTATTAGATAAAGGACAAGTGATGCCTTAATAAGAGCATCTCCATCTCTGAAACTTTTGGAGTTTCTAATATGACGTGGCAGTTTCTAAATAAGTTTCAGGAATGTAGATGAGTTTCTTATTAGAAATTTTGCTCAAGAGTTTCTTATTTAGCAACTATGCTTTAGAGTTTATAAACTGTGACGTGGCTTACTCATTGGCTAAAATTGATCCGTCTCTCATGATATTGGTAATATTTGTTGACGTGGCAATTTAGAAACTCTAACTTTTCAGTTTTAGGAATGGAGAGCTTAGAAACTAAAAAAAAATTAAATTTCTAAAATTGATGTGGCAATAATTTAGAAACTCCAAAAGTTTCACAAATGAAGATGCTCTAATTACTACACATTAGATGAGTACTTCAAAATACAAAAATACCCAAGGTACACACCACCGAATGTGAATTTCACAACACGGTCACCACCATAGAGTTCAGTTCATTTTTTTTTTATTCCTAATCAAATATATGCAACTATTTTATATAAATTTCACATATTCTTTTTATTCCTAATTAACCACACATAAATGCAAAATCCAATACAAATTTCGTTAATATATTTCTGTCACAACAAAAATGAATTTCATTTTATAAACCCACGACAAATTTTATACCTATATTCAATTTATAGTCAATAATTACACATGAGCAATCAAACGCAACAACTATAATTCAACAAAAATATTTTGCAATCAAATACGAAATTTGCATTACCAAATTTATAATTTTATCATATGACTAATTTATTAAAATTTTGCTAAATATTACATTTAATACAGATAATAGAGAAAAATGAATTCCAGTAGAGAAGCCACCGTTCTTTTTTTCCCTCAAAGGCGAATAGGCAATGCCACCAGAAAAAGGAAGAAGAAAGAAGGACAAAATGGTTGTCGCGAGAGTATACAATAATACTAAATTGATCTCTCTTTGAAAGAGAGCTCTGGTAAACACTGCTCTTTAAAAGAAAAGTCGACTAGATGGACCACTCTTTCAAGCTGACCGTCCTATCAAAGAGCATTTTTTGTGTCTGAATTTTTTATTATATTTTCAGATTTGTAATTCTTTGAATATTTTTTTCCCACATATTCACCCGAGATAACATCAGAGAATAATATGCAGAGCTTTTTCATCTCTGCCCCAATGCAGAACAAGTCCTGCACAGTGCCTTCAACAAAATCCAACCAAAGGGGCACAAAATTGATTGCAAAAATGTTCAAGAAAAAAAGTAAAATACTACAAGTCTACAACCATTCAAGAAATGAGAAACTTCAATAAAAAAGTTTCAATGCACCATTGATTTCTAGCTTTCCCAATAGGTAGCATGTAGTTACTCCATAATCAAAAGTTTTAATTTCCATACCTCCAAGCAAGAATGGGAACATCTCCCGCACCCATAATTCAAATCCCAAATACAAGATCAAGTGCCTTTGATAGAACCGACTTGGCAGGAGCAGCAACATTTCCAGTCATACGGGTCGCGTTGACAGTGGCTGTGTTAGTCTTGCCTCTCGTCGCAGTAGTTTTCAAAGGCAATGAAACCATGAAGCCATTTTGACTTGGTTTGCTTTGGTTGAACTTCTCATTTAGGATTTGCTTTTGCATATGGTCGACTGGTTTCACACCAATTGTCAATGAGCTGCTGATTTGAGTGTTGTTTTTTTCCAGTGCCCTTTTCGCATTGTATTGGTTCTAAATAACACAAAAAAGTTTCATTAATTCTTTTAAATATTGATAAGGTAATAAACTAAGAAAAGGGCAACTTTCATGTCTGCTACAAGTACTTACAAGGCTAACCTCATTTGACAAGACGAACCGAAAGATTACCTTCGAAAACTTGGATTGCATGCTGGTAAGCACCTGTGCTCTAACTACTCCTGGTACCTTATGGAGTACCAGAGCAGAGATATTGAAATTTTGCCAAATTAAGCTAAGACATGATTGCATAAGTCAAGAATCAACTGGGCAAAAATAGGAAGAAAAGAGAATTCACAATCCAAGTTGAATTGCATAGTGGAGAGTTAAAATACGATTAAATTGGCCAGACTGTTCTCAATTCAATTTGGATTAATTAAAGGAGGCAATACCTTACAAAACCAGAATTTGAAAATTGAAAGCATAGAGAATACCTGGTACAAAATGTGCATCCAATTGGCATCTCTGGGGCCGATAACATGCTTTAGTATAACTCCGCATTTCTCAAATTCCTGCAGCACAAGATTAGTATCGCTTGGATAGAACCTATAAAAAGGTAACAGCAAAGTGAATTCAGGTAAAACAATTACTAATAAGACTAACTCCACCAGTAGTAAGCCAAGTTTGCTGTTCTGTTATTTACTTTTGCGCATTTCAGGCATTTTAAGAGAGAAAATTTAGTCTTTCTTCTGCACATAAAACAAGCAATTGAAGCACAAGATATCCAAGCTGCTTAGCATAAAAGCTCCTAAACCATTATAACAATGTAAATTAGAGTACTCGGATGTACTAGGATAAATGAAAACGCACCCAAACACAGTGATCCATTCCTCCTCATCCGGACCTCCATTCGCCATGTCATCTCTTTTCAGCTCGACCCTCTTCAAACCTCCATCAAATGTCGGTTGCATAATCGATGGCTCAGCCCGCTTAAAACCCCTATCAAATGAGGATTGCACAATCAACGGCCCGGTTTCAACCACACCATCCACCGGTGAACCGGGCCCCTTGCCTTTATCGAAGCTACCAGATCCACTCGCCTCCTCCAGCCTAGCCCTGAAAGAAGTAGGCTTGGAAGGAGAGGAAAGGGAAGGCGACCTGGAGAAGGATCTGAGAGGTGGGGTCCAGCTGGAGGGCGACGCATGATCAGGGTGTTCAGGGGATAGATCGCCGGCAGTGGCACGGTCATCAAGGGTAAACATCGGCGGTGGAGGAGGCTCAGCGGCGGAGGTGGAGGAGGAAGGTAGGCGAGAGTGGTGGCGGGAGGAGGAGCAGATCGGCGAGGCGAGGTCTTGGTAGAATGGAGAGAGGCGAGTGGTGGGGGCGGCGGCCCGGCGGCGGGAGGAGGCCGGAGAAGGAGTGTAGGAGTTATTCATGGCTTAGTTTAGTGCTAAATCTGAAAAAAAAAAATTCAAATATGTATCGAATCTCAAACTAGTTTTAAATTAGTTGTAAGGAGCTGAAGACAGAAGAAGTTATTACTTGATTTTGGGGATTTTGGAGGATCGAAAATTGTGGGATCAGGTTTTGGGGTTCTTTTTGGAGTTGCCTCGAGGCGCCACCGCGCCAGTGAGCTCGCTTGCCTTCTAATTCGAACCGAGTATATTTTTTAGCTTATTAAAAGAATATTATATAATTCGGAAGAGCGGCCTCTCCGATAACTGGCGATAAGAGATATTTTGTGTTGACACAATGACACTTAGTTAGTTACCGCGTGTTCGGAAGACCGACGCAACTCCGAACCGAGAAGACTCGCCGCAGCTGAGCTTGGTTCCTTTTATGGGCTGCGCTTGGATCGGAATGGGCCATATATTGATCAGATATCTTGTAGCTTTTAGTTCTAATAAAGCAAGAGGAGAATATCTCAATGTAATGCATGCCATTGCAAGGAAGCAAGATTGATAATTATATATATAATTATGAAGAACAAGGGAGGTGGGTTAAAGTCGCTCTATATCCCATTCACTCCCCAGTTCAAGTTTTAAATGGTTTAATTTTCCTTCCCTTTTTAAAATTGAAAATCTGAACTGATGTTTTCTTGAAGGAAAGGAAAACAGTCCTGCTAATCAATGATAAACCTAATAAACATGCATGGTATCATTTTACAAGTTCATTACTTAGAGCTGTCTTTGTCGAAATATCAACGACTAAGTGGGAAATTCTAGACATAAAGAAAAGAGTAATCTTGTCGCACTTATACCTGGGAAATTATTTGAACATTTATATGAATTATATATAAATATGCAATCACTGAAGAATCAGGCCCTTATTATTGTTAGCGAGCTCTCTTCTTGATAAATTAAAGCCTTAATTCATATATCAATCTACTATCCATAAGAAAAAAGGTACGTACCTAACTCCCTCTTCTTCACTCTACAAATTTTGTTAATTTCTGATGCTTTTTTTATTCGTCCATCCTTCTTGATTCGAAACGAAATTCTATGCGGGACATTTTTTTTACAGAGAGGAAATTAATAATATAAAAAATTCTCTTGAATCATATAATTGACGATCAAATATTGATCTTTAATCTGACGGTCCAAATCAATTTTCGCAGAGAGCGGAGAAGAAAAATCCGCAGAAAATATATGTTCTTTTGATTCAGCTTGAATTGACAGGATATACTAGAAAAGAAATTATGTCTTTTATGCTCATTCTGGACAAATTAATTTGAATCGTGAGATTAAAAATCAACGTTCCCACGCAGAGGATACGGTTCCGGCCTTCCGGGTATACTAACTGTTTAAGAGTACTAGAGTAAGGCTGATTGGTGGGTCATTGGGCCTTGGGCTGTGAGGAAGGGTCATGCCTTACTAGTAGAGTAGTAGATACTACGAAATAGAAGTGTAAAAGTTTTTCTTCGAGGTCCTGACAGTAGCTATCGCCTATCAGGGATAGAAGTGCAAAGGTTGAGAGCGGAGTTCTGGGAGGGAGAAGGCTGTACTGGAATCTTGTTTGGTATCCCAAATCCCAATCAATTGGGTCTCTTGAATCTCGATTACTTAAAAAAAGAAAAGACGGGAGAGAAGATGCTCCTTCTGGTCCTGGCCACACTCACACTGACACTGAGGTGGAGGGTGGCAGACGCCGTCGACAGCTCGTCTCCTGTTAACATCACCAGTGTCCTTCTCGACGCCCATGATTTCAATGTTGCTGCCTCCATGCTCCAGGCCTCTGCCGTGGCCACCGAGTTCCAAGGCTACGAGCATGGAGTCGGCATCACTGTATTCGCGCCGACCGATCTGGCATTCGCCACCAGTGACCATACATACAACACCAAGCTCAGATCCCTCCCGGCCGATAAGAAGGCCCTGCTGCTCAAGTTCCATGCCCTTCACTCCTACTACCCCCTCGGTTCTCTCCACTCCATCGTCAACCCTGTCCATCCCACTCTCGCCACCGAGGACACCGCAGCTGGTCTTTACACCCTCAATATAACACGCCTCAACGGCTCTGTGGCAATCGGGACAGCCCTTGTTCAGGCTGCGATCACTCGGACCGTCTTCGATCAGAACCCACTCGCCATATTTGCTGTTTCTAAGGTGTTATTGCCCAAGGAGCTTTTCATGGCAACAGCTGCCGCCCCAGCAGTAGAGTTAGCGGGAACAGCACCGCCTGCAACGGGACCAGCTGCAGATGGAAAAGGATCGGCTCTCATCTCGACAGCCGACAGAAAGGGCAAGGGGACAAGTGGTCAATATTCATATTATTATTATTATTATTTGGGGATAACAATAGGTTTGCTATCTATTTGTCAATTGCCATGCCCATGGTGATAATGCTAGCATGGGATTATTGTTATTATTGGGGGGCTTAATTGTGTTTTTATAATTTTTGCTGCTTTGGTTCTCTTTTGATGCCAGAAGTTACTCAATTAGCTTTGATGCCAGAAGTCTTTTGTCAGTATTAATCCACACATTTTTATAAACTTTTGTTTATGTAATCAACTATGTTTCTACACCATATAATTGATTAAAGGGCAGGAGGGGGTTCCATTATGGGAATACAATAATCTTGGATGAACTATCCTTATATGTGTGATGTGCCAGTAAAATGAAGTTCAAATTGAAGTATCTTGAATCAGTGTATAGATTATGCACAGATGCAACAAAGAACATATGCAATAATAACAGTAGCTTCCAAAAAAGGATAAGTTCATAAAATGAATTAGACATTTAAAAGAGTAAGTCATGCATTCCATGTTCAAAGTAGTTAGTTAGCATCTAATAGGAAATTAAAAAATTAGACATTCTCAAAGGATAAGTCATTACATAATTAATTATTGTGATACTAAAAGTAGCATAAGCTTTTGTATGAATTTTGAAATCATAATACTGATGGGTTAAAAATTGACATGTGGTCTGTTCCGATCTTGCAACGGATTTATGTTTTTTACAGAAACAAAGAGATACATATCATGTGTGTAAGTTGTTCAAATTTTCAAACTGATTCAAGATGAAATTCATAGAGTTCCTTTGAACGTATACAATATGCGCCAAGTGTATGTTCAAATTCAAAAGGTGCCCTCACAAAATACATGATAATACGCGGGATATTTTACTAGCAACAACAGATTTGGAACGTAATATAAGCATGGGCAATGTTGGAGAGATGTGTTTGATGTAATCAGCAAGGCTACAAGGTCGAACACAAATTTATTGCGAAGCTTAATGCTGCAAGGTCACAAATGAAAGCCTTAAAGCTCATGTGTACTCGACAGGAAAGAACTCAAATTTAGCATTACATATATGAATTCGATAGAGATACAATCTAGTCAGGTTCTTGTTAAATGCACACATAACAAAAAATACTCAGCTCAACAATCCACCTAAAAATTACATATCCCCTTCACAAATGCATTATGTTGCATAAATATCCACCATCTGGATGCAAATGGAAATAAGATAAAATAACAAAAGTAAGCCAATAAAATGAATGAGAGGTTTGATTTTTTTAACCATACTGGTATTGAGATTATATTATCCAGTAAGCAGATAGGTTCACGGATTTATGATGACATTTGGCTATGTAATGATAAATGAGAAAGTACATGAGGCACCGAATGATTTATTATGATAGGAGAGTACTTGGTACAAGCTGACCAGTATAGTTATCCTTGCTTAATACCTCAAAAATTATCACAATAGGTGCAATTTTCCCGTAACCGAATCTACATCTGCTTTCCTTCCTACAAGAAACAACATACCTAAATAAAGATAGTTAAGACAAATAAAAACAATTAATTAAAGGACAAAGGTAAGATGGTTCATTCCCCAAAGAAGGGTATTTTTTCCGAAAAAAGGCCCAAAGTGCCCCTACACTCAATTTTCATGAAAAGAAAAGCCTCAAAGTCAAAGAGAATTAGTGAAATGGCAAGCACTGTTCTAGACCCAGATCGTACCTTTGCATCAACAAGAAAATGAGAGAATTAGTGAAATCAACTTTGAACAACACTATGAAATACAGCTTAATAGTATAAAAGGTCACAAGAGAGAGTTCAGTTTCAAGTATCTGGTATCTTTAATTGGCAAAAGAATTCATATGACATATATTTTTTTATATTCTTGTTTTTCAAGAAGATACGCGTACTTTTATTGGGGAAAAAATAGCACCTGCGTACGGCCAGCATCAGATACAACAAAAAGTTGGAAGCCCGCATCTATCTGCCATTTCCTTCAACTTGTTCCTAATAACAATATATATAATAAATGTAAAATAATATAGAAGGCGTCGAATGTTGAAATGGAAAAGTTGTCCACTTGTCCAGTAAACCCCTATAAAATATGAGAAACATATTTCTTTTAAGGTGAGTAAGAAACTAGGCCGTAGTACATAGCTTTGGTGCGAACAGCATTCAATATTGTGGGCCACCCACCTCAACAAACCCTCAATTCAGGTCCGCCTCTGTTTCTGCACACCCTTCAAAACTAAACCTCCATTATAAGTCACGGACAGCAATAAGTTGACTTAGTAAATGGGGAGAAGAAATATAGCAATTACCACATTCTTTTATGGGTACAAAAGAATTTTTTTCATTTTACAGGGGCATTCAAGATAAGTGTCCATACATCTCTTGCTGGTTCTTGCATGATATAACAATTTTTGCTTGGCCGAATTGCTCCCACTGTTTCAGGAGAGATCGATTTCTGCATTAAAAATCATATTCAAGTAAGCAAGTGAGATATTTGTCTGTTGATTTGTCATTTTCTATGCTAATAAGGTGGGCTGAAGCGCTGAGCTATTTCAAAGAAATAATTAAAGAAAAAAGCAGCCTGTTTGCATAAAACTTGAATAAAGTGTTGGCTCAAAGTCAGGCTAAACTCAATTTGAGTTAACCTGTCTAAACAGCTGAGCAAACAAGCAAAAAAAGGCCTCAGATAATGGAAAGTAACTGGCACAATCAGCAAACTAATCAGTACCATACCAAATACCAATTAAATAAGGATAGGGAGCTTACATTAGAAACAAATCTGCAGAGATTCATATCGTTAGCGGTCAAGCGTTGATCTTTAATCTGACGGTCCAGATTTAGTTCCGCAGAGATTCATATCGTTGACGGTTCAGATTTAGTCCACTCCAGTGGACCTGAAGACAGGGATTCCGATTGCTTCCTGGACAAAGCGGGAGCCCACTAGGCCCAGTTATTAGTCCTAATAAGACCAGTGATCAGGCCAGTTATACAAGGCCCAAAGGCCCGGCGAATTTGATTTTACGAAAGGTCACATACTCGAATTTTATGAAGGTAACGAATTTGCTCTTCCAATTTTTCATTCATTATGTAGCCGGAGGCATACGAATTAGAAAATAAATTTGAACTTTTATTTTAAAATAATTTTTAACGGAATTTGAAATTCAAATCTTTTTCGTGAAAATTTTATGTCTTATCAATCCACTAGATAGAATTCGGCGAGTTTGATCCTCTTTACTCGTTCTTTCACTTTTTCGTCCTTCACAACACACGGAAGAACCAACACAATTGTAGAAACAGAAAATCATGATTTCATTCGAATTCCCGACGGTCGGAAGAATATGCTGAGTAAGTAGTCTCGCACGTGATACCATCACGTGCTTCCCGGTTTCCTTCTGTGCATGTGAGACATGCAGGGGTGAGGACTGAGGAGCATGTGCGAGGGAAGCAAGCTGGAAGGTGTGACTTAGACTTGTGAATTGTGAGTGTGAAAGATGCAAAGAGATATTATGACCACATGCTAGTTGACCACCGTTCTCTCACTCTCACGGACGGAATCGGATCTGGTGTTGCGCGTGATCGATGCAGTGTAGCAGTGGGATTTATTAATTGCATCAACATTCGTGTCAAAGTTTATAGATACTTTTGATTCATAACCATTACATTTAATTTTGGTCCATATTCAGACTCTTTATAAAAATCTTCCAATTCCTTTGGATTTTCAGTTTTTCACACAATTACACAAATAATCAGGTTCACAAACTGACAAATCATCTCTGCTAGCAGCCTTCGATCTAAGTTATTAGCATCATTGCTTTAGAAAAGATGATGCTAGTATGTTGTCTTTTAAAAAAATTGGAAAATAAACTTAAAAGTACTGAATTCAGAAGAGAAAAATATATACTAAGGAATACGTGAATAGTCCAGTTGTAGACTTGTAGTGTGTTAATTGGAAATAAAATATTAAAATTTCAAATAAATGTCGGAACCGATCTTTGATATAAAGAGGACATTCAATAATAAAAAAATACGTGAGTAATAATTTTAAAGAACAAGATTAACTTTGTGTCTTTGTGTCTTTATTTTTTTTTAGTATAAACGGCGAGGCTATTATCTTACGTCATGCGATTGACCAATATTTAACTATTGTGAGTGTTCATAAAAATAAGTATGATGGAGAATTATTAGTGTAAATAATTATTTTCAAGTTATATGAAAAAATCCTCAAATTGAAGCAACATAAATGATTTTTTATTAAAAATAAAATTCTTCTATAAATGTTTGCACTTATTAGAATGAAATGAAAATAATTTGAGTGTGTATTAGAAAGCACCTGTTTTGGCCGATTAATCGTCCGATTAACCGTTAGCTGAGATCGAACCGTCTCGTATAGTTGATTTGGAGGTAATTTGGCGGTTACAAACACATAATCCATCAATTTTCTCGATTAATCACCCGACTTTTGATTAATAGTCTTTTTCGTATTATCGTTATATTAATACATCATACATTTTTTCCTCGTAGATGACATGATATAAATTTAAGGATCTATTATACAATTGTACATTTAATTATTTGTTTTATTCTTTTAAATATAAATAGTAAATTTTTTTTTTAATTCTGCAATAATTCATTTTTTATGAACTATTAATATTTTTATATATTAAATTTTAACAACAACTCGTCTACGGAAATTCAATTAATCGACCACATAATAATTAGCAAAAGGTGACGGATTTTTTAATCTGATCTTCTAATTAATGTATTCTTTTTTAAAAACACTGACTTGAGATATCGAAATGTGCAGGAAACATCAAGCAGATTTACCCTATGAACAGTGCTGCAAAAATACACTTATTTGCATAAGTGTATTTGAAAGTCCTTTTGAAATTTGAATTATTACTCTGTTGGTTTATATCAAATATAAAATTTCAAACTATGAAACTATCAGATATAATAACAGAGACATACATCAAATATTTACTTGTACTTGATTTTTTTAATGTTTTATTTTCTTTCTTGGTCTTGAATACCATTGATTTTGTGATCAAATAGGTAGTATTGTGATAAATCACCCCATATTTGCTTTAGGCTAACTTTACCAAATTTCGACTAAGATCATTTTTTTAGAAAAAAAAAAATGGGGGTCTATGCCCCCAAATTTTTTTGATTAATCACAAATTGTGAGAGTATTTACAGTGTTGCTGAAATGTAAACAAGGTTGTAAGCTAGCCACGCCATAGAGGCATCAAATCAAAGTAGTATTAGTGCTAGTTAATTGCCTTATTTGGTTTTGTCGACTTGCTTTAGATTAATTAATTTAGATGTAGTATTGCGCCACAAAGGTATATAAAGGAACTTCCAATTTTTTAATTGTATTGAAATGTCCTCTTTTTATTGAAAAAAAATGTATGATTAATTTCATGAAATTGCTCGATGTTTGAAATGTTGTGAAAAAATGATATGTACCCAAGTTTCAAACAGGAGAAACCAACTTGACTAAATTATTTTTCGTAAAATAATTTAGTATAATAAATGCACTAGATTCGGTTCATGAGTCAATTGAAGCTATATTTTTTGTAAAATTATTAATGTTCACATAAATAAAAAAATCGAATGCTAATTTTGTCGCAAAAAAAAAATATTAATCAGTCAAATAACGATTAATTACTTGGCATTATCTTTTTGTTTGCCACGTGCATTCTACATTTTACAACAAGACCTATGACAAGTTAATATTTTGAAATTGTTGCATTCCAAGTTTTTTTTATTCTATAATAAATAGCTATCTTTTCAATATGAATTTATGTGATTCGTCTATATATGATGTTTTGATAGCTCAAATTATTTACGTACTGGTTGTTTGTAAATATTAGCTACTTTTTCTCGATTTAAATGCAAATTCTCATAATTTCAATATTTCCATTTCTAATCCTTGTAATTGGTTTTTTTTTTCATTTTGTTCTGTATTTTATAAAATTTGCTTGAGAACGCAACAAAATCCAAACAAATTTTGAGTTTTCTCTTAACAATACTACTTTAGATCATTTTAATTAAACTATAGACATTCATAATCTCAACTCAGAGAACAAATCCCGAAACAATGTTAAAGTAATATTACCGATAACCATTTTCTAGTCTTGAAAATAAAATAAAAACAATGTTATTTGCTCTTAAGAAGTAGCTGTTGACGATGGTTGTATTAAATTTTATTTATATTTGTC
Source organism: Eleocharis quinqueflora (assembly GCA_964058865.1). Taxonomy (NCBI): domain Eukaryota; kingdom Viridiplantae; phylum Streptophyta; class Magnoliopsida; order Poales; family Cyperaceae; genus Eleocharis; species Eleocharis quinqueflora. The sequence continues at coordinate 95,126 of CAXKVX010000643.1, read as the reverse complement.
GGTTTAAAATATAAACGTGAATTTTATGAAGTTTTTATGTTTTGAGAATTTAATAGAGACTTGTATGTATAATTGATGAAACAAATTAGAAACAAGCAAAAATATTGAAGAACGAGTTTAGTATATTGAAGTGCAAGCTCCCGAAATCGTTAGGTTAACTGTAAACTCAAAAATATTTAAGCTTGAGTTAAAAGAACAAAGAACGATCTAAAATCAAACTCAATAGAACAAATTGTCGCCTGGAGATTTTAAATCGTTATAACGATTCGGGGAATCAAAACAAAAGTTCGAAAATCACCAAGTACATAAATTCCATATCAAAGCATTATGTAACGGTTGACTTGGGTTCCAAAGCAAAAAGGTCAAGAATTAAACCAAGTTCAAAACCTTCATATCAAATCTTTATGTAACGGTTGGCAAACCGTCATGACAGTTTGGGTTCCGAAACAAAAGGCCAAGATTTAAGCCATGTCCAAAACTTTCAGAATAAATCGTTGTGTAACAGTTGTCAAATGTCGTAACGATCTATGTTTCAAAAAGCTAGAAAACTGCAAATTAAAAAGTCATAATTCTTGAATTGTCGTGGTAAACCATTATGACGATTTAGAAACCATTATAATGGTTCGCTGGAACAATACTTTTTGCCATAACTTTTTTAGCACTATAAAAGATGCGTGACTCCTTTTCTCTCTCTTGTTCTAGTGATTCAAAATACAATTTAGAGTAGCCACCATTATTATTGAGCTCAAAACTCAAGTCTAATCATTTGCTCTAAATTCAAATCTAATTGTTCAATTTAATTAATATTTATCTTTGATTTGAGAGATCATCTCTATTGTTAGTTTTTCTATTGTACCCTTGTGCTATTTATTCCGGACCTAGTCTCTAACCCTTGTGTTGCAAAGGGATAGGTTTCAGTCTTGTTTTCTTCGGTCTAATCTCTAACCTAGGTGGAGTAAATAACTAGATTCCAATCTTTTTTTTTTTGATAAAACCTAGATTCCAATCTTGCATCGAACATTTGTGTTAGTGGAGCAGACCGATCTTGTTATCGCAAAAACGAAAGATCGAGAACCCGAAGAGCTCTGTTAACAGATATTAGTATTTCATAAGTACATATGTCAATATACTAACCCGATATTATAAGCATAATTATAAATTTAATGAATTATCAAGAGTTTAACAATCGTACCTCTACTCTTTCGTACTAAAAAAATGAAAAATAATATAACGACCGTACGCAACCACCGGGTTTCTCCATTTCATGCTACACTGGAGAGCTAAACAAATCGAGCTTGTGAATTTTTACATAAAAGATCAGAGAAGCAACATTTTTACAGATAAAGTTAACTATCTCCTAAAAATATTACAAAGAACTAATGACTCAATTAATACTTGTGCAGTTATGCATCTAAATTTTTTTAGAAGCATAAATATTACTAACGTCCCTAAAATGTGAAATTTATACTCGTCTCTCTGTGAAATTTTCAGAATAATTTTTTATCGTATCTGTTTAAAATGTTGGTTATGTGAACCTCTACAAAAAAATTCTGTCATGTGCCTCACGAGGGCCCACTGCCTAATGCCTATAAATCAGCCCAAACCAGTGTCTACGGTCTATCCCACTAAACAAAAGCCCGTTTATATTTAGGGATAATTTTGTCTGTGCCACTCAAAACTGAGAAAATCTCAGAAATGCCATCCAGAATTGATTTCTTTCATTTTTGCCACTCAAAACCGCTGTTATCTCCTATTTTTGCCACTTTTTTTCAAAAAGACAAAAATATCCCCGTCATGGATACTTTGTGTCCAAGTTCACTCCAGTCACCACCGACCTCGCTACTGATGTCGCTCCGAATGATGTTGTAATTGACTTTGGGATCGATTTTGGAGAAGGGGAAGGCGAACTGGTATCGGTACAGAAGAGGAAGAAGAAGCAAAAAAGCCATGATAGGGCATTTTTGTCTTTTTGAAAAAAAAGTGGCAAAAATAGGAAATACCAGTGATTTTGAGTGGCAAAAATGAAAGAAATCAATTCTGGATGGCATTTCTGAGATTTCTCCAGTTTTGAGTGGCACAGACAAAATTATCCCTTATATTTATCTAAACTCGCTTAAGCCTAAAAAAAGCAAACAAAGGAAAACAAAAAAGGAAAAGGAAAAAAGGAAAGAAAAAAAAATCATATAAAACCTCTACGCAAAGCAACGATGGAGTGCTCAGTTCTATGCTCTCTTCCCTTTCCCCACTTTCTTCTTCCTCTTTTACCTTTTTTCTGACTTCCCTTATAATCCAAGCAATTTTTTTTATTTTAAAAAAGGACCACCTCCTCATCACATACCTATGTAATGAGAGCGTATACTATATATCCATTTCAATTGCCTAGAATATTCTTTTTAGAAACAAAATATTTCCAAAAATAAGGAATAAAGATTTGGTGAGAAGGAAATGTTAACGTTTTGTACCTACAAGGGTTCTATCAAGTACGAACGTACGAATCTTTATTGGTACAATGTGTTAAGAAAAAATATCACATAGAAAGCACTATGTTTAGAGTCAAGCAGCAACAAATTTCAACAGATAGGGTCAGAAGCATCCTAATAATTGCACAGAGGGTCAAGGTCGCGACTAATAGTCGCGCCCCTAAGAGATTCGATTTTTTTGGCTGAATTCAAGGCAGTTTGCAGTGCATTAACCAATTGTGGGCTCTACATGTCAGAGGCGCGACTAATAAATGCGCCCCTGACATTCTGGGCATTTTTTTTCTATTTATACACATTTTATTAATTATATTAAAATAGTAATTTTAAATGCACTTATTATATTTATTATTAATAGATGTGATAATATATTAAATATAAATATTATATATTTAATACAAGTAATGATATATTTAATTAAGTAATAATATATTTAATATAAGTAATGATATATTTATTACATTATTAAATATATTAAAAATATTATTAAAAATATTATTACATTAATAAATATATTATTACAAATAAAAATATTAGAAGTAATAAATAAGATTTATTAAATATATTAAACTTAATTATTATAAATATTTAGTTAGTAATTATTAAAAATAGAAATAATAATAGATTAAAGTGTTTTTTATTATAAGTGGAAAGGTTTATAGCTATTACTACTAAAGAAGTTACAACTATTTCGAGAAATACAAATGGTCCACTGGTAGGGGAGTTTGAATAGAGGCGCTGAGTTTGTGTGAGGGCATGGGTTCGAACCCCCCTCCCTACCATTTTTTCGTATTTACTTAGGGGCCCATGTATTAATCGCGCCCCTAAGTGCTGAAACAATCCAGAGAGCTGTTTTTGTGTTCAGCACTTAGGGGCGCGATTAATACATGCGCCCCTATCTTAACACTCAAAATTACAAGGCAATTAAACAAGTTTGAAACAAGGCTTTTATTGTGTTAGCTTGTTTTTTGTTTAATTTTCATTTTCCTAAATGTATTACAAGGCAATTAAACAAGTTTGAAATTTTTTTTGTCATTCTTTAAGTTTGAAACAAGTGTTTGAAACAAGGTTTTTTGTTTACTTTTCTTTTTCCAAAATGCATTACAAGGCACATAACAAGTTTTGAACATCGATATAATTAAACAAGCAACATAAAAAGTAATTAATGCAACATAACAAGTAATTAAACAAGCAACATAACAAGTTTTCAACATCGATCTAATTAAACAAGTTATTAAACAATTAAACAAGTTTTCAACATAACAAGTCTCAAAATAGCACAAACATAAAAACATACATCAAACATACATCGATCTAAATAATATCAAACCCCCTACCCCGACGATCGCGACCGCGACCGCGACCACGTGTATCATAAGCGAAAGGGGTATAAGCACTAGGCGCTCGAGCCGTTCTAGTAGTGCGCCGTAAAGGAATGATGTCCTCATCTTCATCATCTGGATTGTGTGCTTGGCTCGAAGAGCCAAACACGTACTCGGATGCACTGTCCACCGCGTCCTCTACGGTACGCTCATCATTTGGTTCCGATTGGGTGGCTCCGGATCCTTGGCCGGGTTCCCATACTCCGCCCTGTGATAGATGTGAGTAAGGAAGGTGAAAGAGTGTCGCCTCAGGCATCTAACTCGCTTGCTCGCTACCCACCAACTGACCCAACCAGTCGTTGTGCTCTGGCTGGACGCGCAACCCCTCGGCTATGGATGGCTCCAAGTCCTCATCCCTCAAGCCATGCTCCAACATCAGGTTGCGGAAGATGACTCCTTGGTCGACGTCTTCGATGTTTCCGCGACAAGTTCGAAAAACCTTTCTCGCGAAAGTCTTGAAGACATTATTGGCGCTTTGTGCAATCACACCAATCGCTTCCCTAGCGAGTGTTAAGTTGCGAAGCACCTGATTAAACAATTTAGTTAGTACTTTATGTTTTTTAAAGTTTAAATTGAAGGAAAAAGGCAATTTATTTACCGTTCATTGCACAACTTCGCCTTGCATGTTGAAGGTTCGCTCAACTCCACGCCCTTGATGTGCAATCGGGTTGAAGGCATTTCTTGCGGTTGTACCTCTCCAGTAGACGGTGTGCATGCCTTCCCGGTTGAACCATGCCAAGTAATGGTCCCAAGGGCCGTTCATGAAACCATTCCCCAAATCAATTGTATTGGCCAACCGATTCCCCCAAGTCCGAATATACCCCTCGTGATAAATCTTCCAATCACACCCCTCAGATTTTTTGTTGTGGCATACCTTATGAAGGCGCTTGCAATCAATAGGTGGCAATGGAGGCGGCACTTGGACTTGGAAAGATAATTGCCGCGCGACTCTAGCAGGATCGTTCCACTCGATAATCCAGAAAAATATAATTAGCCCCCGATAATGAAAAAGACTCATATGATCTTGATCATTACATATCGGGGGCAACACAGCCACCACATCTTCATCGTAGGGCCACCATTCTGGACCATTCTCATCGAGATGCTCGAGTCGCCACCTATATAATTTTCAATAATGTTAGAATATATAATTATTACGAAAATTGGAGATGGTTAAAATAGTCATAAAGTACCTGTAGAGTGTGATACTCCTATGCGGCTCATCGTCGTAGTTGTGCGTCGGGCCCATCCATCTCACCCCGTATGGCATGTCACCGGCCAAATCCTTCGCTCTCGAATGCCCAATCTGGAGCCTCGTCCACACCCACATCTGCAGTAATATCAAAGGACCCCCAATTTGTTTGTTCCTCCTGTCTGATGCATCGCATAAAGCACGATACAAACGTGCTAGCACCGCCGAGCCCCAACTATACCTCGGTGGATCATGGATGTTCCTTAAGAACTGAATGAACATCGTTTGTATGTAATCGGACTGGTCCGGAAACATAACAGTAGATAAGAGGTCCAACATGTATGCTCGTGCATACATGTCCATCTCCTCGGGTGGGGCATTGGGAGATAATCTTGCCTTCAAGTGTCGTCTATCACCGGGGCCTTCTCTTTGTGGCTGCCAAGGTTCACGCAACCAATCCTATCGCATGTGGAAATGACCCGTCGACCTCCTAAAGGTTTGCCACTCAACTCGCCCAAACAACTCCATGACGTCCTCCTCCCAATCTTGATCCACATTGCCTGTCACGGGTAGCCCGTCCAATGGTAAACCCCATAACATCAACACATCTTCCATTGTGATCGACATCTTACCCGTTGGAAAATGGAAGGAATGTGTTTCCGGTCTCCATCTCTCAGCAAGCGCAGTTATTAGGTCACGATCTACCTTGATGGTGCCCAATCGAGCGAGATGGTTGAGATTGAATCGCTCGAGAATTGGGGCAATTCAGTCGTCGTACGTGAACGACATAGACCCGGCCTTTGTCTCCATGACGAACGTTGGCTACATTTCATAAAAATGTGTTATTTCTTAAATGAAATTAGAATTACACAATTGAAAAAAAATAACAAGATGGCTATATTTACCTCGTCATAAGCACGATTGGATGCATGTGTTGGATTCAGAGCTCGTAGAAGAAACCCAACGTACGGAATCTCACGTGGAGGCGACAAATCGCCTTCACCGCGACCCCCTGCTCCGGCTCGGCCTCGGCCTCTACCACCTCTACCCAAGTTTCTTGCCATTACTATATTAACACATATATTAACATATATTCAATTAATAACTAATTTATTTGTCGAAATGGTACAATACCAATTTTATATCAATTTGGTACAAAAAATAATAACCAACAATAATCAACTATTTCTTGGTACATATATCAACAAATATATGTTTAATAACCAACAATAATTGAACATGCAATACACAACAATCAATATTGCCAATAATCAACAAATATTCAACAAATAATAAATAATTACCAATAATAATCTAAAATTCTCACAATATTGTCAATAATCTAAATCAATCACCAATAATCTACTACAATCAATTATAATCGACAAATACTACCAAAAAACTCAATTATTAGCCATGCAACTACCATGACACAATTTTTCAAAGAAACCCTAAAAAATTCTCACAATATTGCCAATAGTATATATCAATCACCAATAATCTACCACAATCAATAATAATGAACAAATACTACAAAATAACTCAATTATTAGCCATGCAACTACCATGGCACAATTCAAAAAAACCCCCTAAAATTACCTTGAAATGATGATGAAGATGTATTTCTCACAATGAAGTCAAACCCCCCTTGCCACTGGACTATTTGTATTTCTTGTAAAGTGTAAAACAATTCTTTTATTAATAGGCTAGTAAGTTTTTCAATTTTTTTAATAAAAAACACTTTAATATATTATTACCTCTATTTATAATAACTATATTCCATATATTATAAATACTATTATTACTTCTATTTATAAATAATATTTTAATAAATAATATCACAAAATATTTAAATATTTATTACTACTTATAATAATTATATTTAATAACTACTTATTAGTAATAATATATTTATTAATGTAATAATATTTTTAATATATTAGTTCTTCAGCTAAGTTTAATAATATTTTTAATATATTTAATAATGTAATAATATTTTTAATATATTTATTAATTTAATAACTAAGTTTAATATATTTAATATTTAATAATGCAATAATATTTTTAATATATTAGTTCTTCTATTTATTACTTCTATTAAATATATCATTGCTTATATTAAATATATCATTACTTATATTAAATATATTATTACTTAATTAAATATATTATTAGTTAATTAAATATATCATTACTTATATTAAATATATAATAATTATATTTAATATATTATCACATCTATTTATAATATTTATATTTAATATATTATCACATCTATTAATAATAAATATAATAAGTGCATTTAAAATTACTATTTTAATATAATTATTAAAATGTATAAATAGAGAAAAAAATTGCACATAATGTCAGGGGCGCATGTATTAGTCGCGCCCCTGACATGTATGGCCCACAGTTCGTTAATGCACTGTAAACTGCCTTGAATTTAGCAAAAAAAATCGAATAACTTAGGGCGCGACTATTAGTCGCGCCCTTGGCCCTCTGTGCAATTATTAGGGTGTCTCTGACTCTATCTGTTGAAATTCTTTGTTGCTTGGTCCTCTATGAAAATTTTCCTAAAATTACAGCATAAAGTCCCCATCGTAAGTTGTAACACATTGATATATTCTATATTAACCAAATGTCATAATCTCATTCGCTGAAAAAACATGAAACTATGCTAATATTATTACATGTGATTTCGCTCTCAATGAAAAGTTGAAAATGTATGCAAATATGAAAAGGGCATTACTGTATTAGAAATAACGGGAAAAACTTAGGTACATCAAGATGAGTGCTTTTTAGATACTTCACTCAATCTCTATCATTTGATTGGAATCTATAGTGTGAATCTCAATGCAATCAAATGGTAAAGATTGAATGGAGTATCTAGAGAACACTCATCTTGGTGTACTAAGTTTTTTCCGGAAATAATTGATATTTACTGTATACTTATTAGACATGAAAGCGATATTAAGTGCAACTAAATATGATTATATGAATAAGGAATTTAATACCTTGAAGGCTACGTACGACTAAAAATCTTAACTGTAAATTTTACGAGTTGGATGGTGAATTTGCAATATTCACGAGTCAACTCACGTGGTGTAGTACGTTTCTGACCAATAACTTTCTCCAAGTAAAATCCTTTTTTTTTTTTTAAATATGTCAGTAAACCAATTATGTCCACCACAAACGGATTATTATTTATTTTCTCACTATTAAAATGCAATATGCACATTAATATGCAAAAGAAATCAAGGTCTCATTGACCCTAATGACCAGGTCTAGTCATGTAATTTAGGTAAAAAAAATTAACTAAGGCGGCCAGGCAGGTATTTTTATAATTCTACTTGTAAAGAAGCAAATTTAAAGACGTACACTTTATTTAATTGTTTACCAACATTTTACCACAATGCCTAAAATGTAGGGATGGACAAATAGCTCACAACTCGTGACTCGCTCAGATAACAGCTCGTGAAACTCGCTCAGATTCAACTCGAGTAATATGTAGCTCGAGCAGACTGACTCGAATAATAACTCGAGTTGATCTCGAGTTGGGTGTCGCTCGCTCGACAACTCGCTCATGTATATGAGCTTTTACCCTGAGTTAATTCAACTAATATAATCCAGTTCAACTAAATGTGTAATTGTATATGGATTTACTCTAAGTTAGTTCAACTTTACAGATCCAGACCCAGTCACCCAAACACCCAAATACCGAATTCAAGTATTCAAATCCGATACGCGAGCGAGTTACGAGTTGACTCGAGCAACATTAAGTTGAGTTCAAGTTGCTTATTCAACTCGGATTCGGCTTGGTTGCTCGAGTCGACTCGACTCGAATATTCTTGGCTCGAGTTTGAGCAAGAGTTTGCTCGAGCTAACTCGACTCGATGAACAACCCTACTAAAATGTCATATAGCTTGCATAGTTGTTATTTTTGACAAAAATAGTGATCCAAACACAATTTTAAAAATATCAATAGTTAGAATTAGTGTGTTATACTTGATATTTTGCTAACCCAACAAAAATGTTGGATTAGTGAAGTTAGCATGCACAAAATTAGTTAAATTATTATAATTATTATCATCATCATTATAATTATTATATTATTATCATCATCATCATCATCATCATCATCCATTATGATTGTTATTTTTTTTTTATTATTATTATTGTTGTTGTTGTTATATTATATATTATCATTATCAACGTTATATAATTTATTTATTTTTAATTATTATCAATATAGTTATAATAAAAATTATTATTATTATTATTATTGTTATTATTATTTATTATCTTTATCATTATTATTGTCATCACTATAAGTATTATATTATTACAATTGTTATCATCATCTTGGTATTATTATTATTATTATAATTATTAGTATTATATTAATAATATATTAATTATTGTATTTATTATTATTGTTGTTTTTTATTACAACATAAATAAATTATTATTAGTTTATTATTAGTATTGTAATTTTTTTTTTATATTATCAGTATTGTTATTACTATTCTTTATTAATTATTATATTGTAATTACTATTATTATCATTATCATCATCATAATTATCACTATTTATTATATTATCTTATACCATAACTACTATTAATTTACATTATTGTTGACAAGGAGGCAGACAATTATATTTAAAAAAAAAATAACGCATATTATTATTTAATTATATTACTTACTTTATTATTTTTGTAAAATATAGGTACTTAAAAATAAAAACAATCCACTATTTTATTATTTTCACTACCACTATTCCAAATGTGCAATCCAAACAATATTTTCGCTAACCTAGATAGTACAAAATTAACACTATTTTCATACTATTTAGAATAGCAAAAAGTGACCACTATTTCAACCACTAATCTAGATAGCACTACTTTTGCACTAACCATGATATGATCCAAACACACCATTTACATTTTGCTAGATGAGTTTATTTTGTTAATTTAATTTTTTTTACTTTGTTTTATTTTCTCAACTTTGCAAGAATAAATATATGATAACCGATAAACGTAAAAAAAATAGATGCATTAGATTCAAATCTTGTCCGTACAAAATCACAAAAAATAAGTAGCAGTCCTAACGAAATACCGCTAAATACAACACGTACACAGGACGGATTCATGATTTTCGTCAGGAGGGCAAGATTTATATTTTATTGAGAGGACAAACTAAGTCACATTTTTAAATATACATGATTATTTAAAAAAAAAATCAAATCATACAAATTTTCAAAAAAAGAACTTATGGACCCACCTGTCAGCGACTTTTTGACACCACTTCAACCTTCTGTTCCCCCATAGAATAGAATAATATAAAAACAAAACCATCTTTTCCTTTGCACGCCGTGCTTCCCATTTCCCACCGACCAATCCGGCGCCACTAATCTCTCCGTCAATCTCGCCTCTGAAAACTAAACCAGAATCTACACCACATGATCAGTCTCGAACGAATCTCAATCAAATCCAACGATTCAGATATCATCACTCGCAGTTAGCTGAATTTGAATGATTTGAAAACTCTAAACTGCTTCCATTTGATTTGATCCCATTATCCCAACATAATTTATTTTTTTAATTACAATTACAGCGTATGTAACGCAATTCATTTTCCAAAGCAGATCCGCCTAGGGATCGGAGCCTAGTGGGACCCACTTTTAATCCCTGACCAGTGCGCAGAGACTTAGCGAACATCCCTCGATTGACGACACGTGTACAATTTCTCAAATAAACGGTTGGATTTTATCGATAAAACTATTTAATAATATGGAGAGTAACGTGGTGGATATTCTCGGTGTCAGCGAGAAAAGTGGTTCGTAATACTGTGTATTCCAACGTGGCATGATCACGGCCGTAGATCGTCCGATTTGAGCTGTAATTAACGTGCTCCAACGTGGTTTGTGGAAATGGAGAGCTTTTCTCCTTTTCAACTGTTTATACTTTATAGTCTTCTCTCTTGATTGTGATTTGTATTTTTTTTATGTGAATAGTATTCTCGTTTTGGTTTTTGTGCTGTACTTTGTTCAAACAAATTGAAGTTGTCAATTATCAATATTAGTTACTGATTTTGATGTATTCATGTATCTATACTGTTTTACATATTTAGAAGGAAAATTTTGGCACCTTGCATTTTCTCAAGAATAAAAGTCGTGCCTATATTCGAGTAAGTTGTTTTTATTTTTCAGAAATAATATTTGCAAAAAGAAATTTAGATTGCTGGAAATACTGAAATGATTAAATATTCATGGTTGTATTTTCTTATAATTTTAAATGTTAGTAAGTGATGCTCCACGTATTGAGCAAAGTCCCAAAGATCAAACATAGGCAAAACTATACTTCTAAATTTATTATACTTGCTTTATATTTCTTTTCATTTTTTTAATAAGTTACGAAATAAAGATGACAAGGTTGGATTTTGATTGTTATTGGGTTAATTTGTGTTTCAAGTAGATTGATAAAGAGAACCAATCAGGAGCGAAATAAGTGTCATTAAGATAAAAAAAAAAATTCTTTTCAAAAGGTAAGAAAATAGAAGACTACGCTCTAGAAAAGTAAAAGGGTATAAAGAAAACAAGCGCTATTTCCGAGGTGGGGGCTGAGTAATGACCAGTGATCTAGACGGATCTTCTGTGGCAGATATTTCTCTGTGATATAGTGTGCATATTATCTGCCATTTGGATCAAGCAGTTGTACAAATCAGATACTATTTCCGCAGTAAATTGTTTCTAGTAGAAATTAGGTTGCTACGACCAGAGCGAGAAGTTACAAAAAAAAAAACTAAATTCTTAGTAATAAACTAATAATTGTGGTAAAAATATGAAATAGATAAAAAACAAGCATATGATATATTTGAAAAAATATTGAACAAAATAAAAACTTGATACATCGTTACCTCCATCAACCATACGTGGTGGCTACATCGTTAAATTATTTTCATAATTTTATGCGAGATTAAGCAGCAATGAAAAATAAATAACTTCGAGCCATTTGGAGAACGATAAGTAATGAATACCGTATGCTATTAATTGATGTTTGAGGTAACCATTTTAGAACTATTGTGAAAATGTTTTTTTTTGTAATATTTATGCTTCAAACAATATTTACATAACCAACTTGTGTGGTAAGATAGTTTCCATAGCATTTATATTTGTTATTTATTTTACAACTCACATCATGACTTATAAAAATATGGTTTCAAATCTTGAAAGCAAGTAAGCGGTATGCTTCATAATACAACTCACTATTCAATTATATTAAATTTTATATCTTAAAATGACAAAATGTATGCTTTGAATACCACCAAATTTTGTTCATAGAATCAGAGTATCAGACAGAAGGATTTAAATTCAATAATTTTTTTATACATAACTTTGGGCTCTACTGAATGGGTAGAGACGTTGAGTATGTTTCAAGTGAGCTGCTCACTATATATTGTATACATGGATGATGGATGATGGATGATGGATGATGGATCCCACATCATTTAAACCCACCTATATGTTGGACCCCACACGCGAGAGATCCGCTCCGCCACATGAAATCCAGATATATTTTTATACTAAAGATCCAAACCATTTTATGACACAGAGTCTGAGATGAGAGATCGTAATCGTACCATGACTGAAAAATAATAAAATTTTGGAAGCATTAGTTACGACCTAACAAAATGAATCTAGATGGCACATAAAATCATAAATCATAAATGTATATGGACAAATCACCCTTTCACTGTCATAGTTTACTTTAGTGGCATGCTTTGGTTGTCATTTTAAACATGGTAAGATGAGATTGCCATCTTTTTTCTCCTCGCATAGAGCACTTTTGTGATTAGGCTTTTGGAGTTTTTATTATTTTATGAAACCCTAAATCATTTTGCCTTGAACTTATCATAATCAATTTATAAATTTCAAACTGAACGCAAAAAAAGAGTTAAGTTATCAATTTGTCCCATATTATGGAATTTGTAATATGAATTTAACCAATTTACCAAAAAAGTTATAGATAGTTTTGATTAGATTTCTTCTGCACTTCCAAAATATTCGTGTCTTTTCATGACCTTAAATTGAAGAGTAGGTACATTTTTTCCTTCTTTTTTTTGTGAAATTTGTGATGTTAAGATAACTTTTGATAATTAGCTAAAGATGATAGGTAAATAGATAACTATTATCATAACTTTAGAATAAAATAGGAGCTCTCTTTTAATTTTTGTTTTATCTCTCTATCAAACCTCAAAATTATTAAGAAATTCAAAATTATACATATACAAATGCAACCTATTCTATCAAGTTAGACATGAATTTCGATGACAAAAAAACTTTATATAACTACAAAATGGAATATTTAGATACTATTCAAAGTATTGTGTGGTATTTTTTTCTGCAAGTGGTCAAATTTAAGTACAATTTAAACATAATTTTGAGACAATAAATCTCTAATCTAAGCTATCAAGACTTTCATGTTGCAATTTTTTTAATCATGTTCAAGTTAACACGTTTTAGGTTGTACTAGAAATTATTCATATTATGAACATGAATTCTCTTATTGTACTAGGAGAGATAGTGGCATTTGAAAATGAACTCAATACTTTAAACTTGTATTGAAAATGGAGTTAATACTTTACATTGCTATCGGTTTATAATCTCTGAATTGAACCACAACATGAGTAAATTCATTGTACAATATTACAAATTTAACAAATTTTCCAAAAAGAATATGGAGCCCCGAGCGAGCCCAGCGGCGATTGAGCGGACAAAGGGTTGGGCTTCAATTTTCCTTTCTTTTATGGTCTCCGCGTTGCTCACGTTTTTAAGATACTTAAAACTGTTGTTTCGTTTTGAAGTTTGTTAAATTAAGACACATCTTGATAAATAAAGAAGATAGATAAACTTATAGTTCTCATCGTAACTTTCGTATAGCACAAAAATCATGTTTTATCTCTCTACCAAAAATAATATGCTTAATTTCAAATTTTTACATCAAAATTCAACTGCATTAAACATACCCTAAAATCAACAATTAATTTTTCTTAAAATAAATAAAATGATATTTATACTAAGAAAATCCACAATTTTTCAAGAGTCCTGTCCTAAAAATTGTGATAGAGTTGAGAACATCCGAAAAGAAAACCAGAATCTTGCTAGAATTTGTCATGATTAGTTATAAATTTTGAATTGAACTCAAAGAAGAAATCAATTGTGATACGTACAATATTTTGAACTTATATTAGAATTTACCAAATAATTAGCCCCATGTTTGGGTTTCAATTTTTCTTTACCTCCGGCCTTTCATATTGCTCGCTTTTTTAAGACACTTGAAATTAAAGGCAGACATTTTGGTGTTGAATTTGTTAAATTGAGATAGTCATTGATAGGTATATACAGAAGATAGATAAATAGATAAATACAATAAATGAATTGATAGATAGATAGATAGATAAATAGAGAAAATAGATAATTTTTTGGTAACAAGAATTGTCCTTTTCTCACTTGCTTAACTATGAATCCAACACAAAGCCTTAAGAGTTTCAAAATTTACGTCAATATGTAAATACCTAAAGGAAATGTTCCGCCGATTCCAACTTCGATCCCGTCATCGATACCTACAGGACACGTCCAGTTGAGTTCCGAAGAAATTTGTTTTACTTATGATGCATACTATTTTTGTTATTATGCATGCTGTTTTTGTTATTATGCATCTAATAACATGCATAACAGTCAAATACTTATGATTTATATGCTAAGTTCATTATGTTTTTTTGTTCTACTTATGATTTATTATATTTTCGTTATTATGCATGATGTTTTTGTTAATATGCATGTTATTTGTATTATTTTGCATGTTAATTACTTGCATAATAATACAAAACAACATGCACAATAACAAAAACAACATGCATAATTACTAGAAGAGTTTTTCAAAATAAATGCAACTGGATTTGTCCATTCTGCATCGATGAGCGTAGCGATCCGCGTCGGTGAGCGTAGCGACATTCGTTTTCAGTGGAGCGTCCGATCAATTATATGCATAATAATAAAAATAACATGCATAATACAAAAAAACATGCATCATAACAAACAATATGTAAACTGAACTCAATTGAATCTGTCCAGTTGGAATCGATGAAGGTATCGATATATCAACTCCCATACCTAAAATATTTGACATTTACTTGTGGTACCATAATTATTCAATTACCCATTAAAGTTGTAAAACAAAGTTGTTATGTTTTTCATAGTCTAAAATCAAAACAATGCATTTTTAAATGAATAAATAAATTGATATTAGTGCAGAGAAAATTCATGATTTTTAAGGATTCTGCCAAAAAATAGTAGAGATGATAAGAAAGATAAAGCGAAAAAATGGCAACAGAATTAGGCTGGAAAATTGGAAGTACTCCATAAAAGTCCAAGAAGCAATCGGAGTTGAATATAAATTAAAGTATTCACAAATTCGAATTGAATTAAATTTTGCGTCTATGAGAGAAAAAAATTAGCCAACTCCCTGTTTCCTCTCAGTTTTCAATATCTTTGAGTTGCTTTTACTCTTTACCAGAGAAATTACCGCCGTAGTTAATTCGCGGTAATTTTAAAAAATTATGCGCTTACGCACCGTATTAAATTTTGCCTCCAAATTATTTTGCTCCCAATTTACCCCTATCTGCTCCGCACCAGACACGACTGATTACTTTTAGTGACAGGGGTATTTACGTCACTGTACGGTCTCAGCAAAGAAAGTAACTGCTGTCAGTCAG
Organism: Eleocharis quinqueflora; assembly: GCA_964058865.1. Classification (NCBI taxonomy): domain Eukaryota; kingdom Viridiplantae; phylum Streptophyta; class Magnoliopsida; order Poales; family Cyperaceae; genus Eleocharis; species Eleocharis quinqueflora. The sequence goes on along the minus strand of CAXKVX010000643.1, from coordinate 79,299 downwards.
AAATATCTCCATGCGTTTTGACATAAATCTACGAGCGGGAACCGCTACCCGAATCTGTTTCCGAGCAATTTTCACCGTCAGATCAAAGATCCAACGGCAATGATAGAGTCACAGGTTCAATGGTAGTACCGTAATTTGGAGAAAACCCCTGGGTAATTAAACGTCATCAATTCCACGGTACAATTGATGTTCTCTATTTCATTTTTCCTCTTTTTCTGCTTTTATTTTCTTTTCAGAGAAAAAAGTTTTGAATACTATATCCGATTTTTTTCACCTCCCTACATCCTCTCGGACCTCTCCTCTTAGCTTTATTTACTCCGCTAGTCTTTCTTCTCCTCTCCCTTCTCTCTCTCTCTCTCTCTCTCTCTCTCTTTCTCTCTCCCCAAAATAAACCCTAAGCTTTCTCTCTCTATATACATAGTGAATTGGAACACAACGCAAGCTTAAAGATGGAGTATTCATTTGATAAGAAAGGGTCTGGTAACGGAGACAACTTGATCGTCGTTGAGGATTTTCTAGACTTCACAAACGAAGGGGTTGACGAGGTGTTAGAGCTCGGATATGGAGGCAATGAGGTGGCAGAGGAGGAGAATATCTCAGCTGAAACCTCGACTGTCAGCACGGCAGTCGATAGCAGTAACTCCTCCGGCGATGATAATCGTTGTTACTTTCCTGGAGCCGGCTTATCCGGAGACCTTTGCGAACCGGTAATATACCGAGGATAATTTCTTTGAATAACACCTGAATTATGAGCTTTTGCGCTTTAGTTTTTGTGAATTTTGAAGGTAGGTTGACTAGGAGGAACTAATTAAATTTTGCGGAACATTTTTTCTTTATTAAAATTTGATATTTTTTTGGCGTAATTTTGAATTTGCGAAGGAACTGGATGTCATTTTCAGCTACTTTCTATAAAATCCGTTACGAAATCTTTCCTACCATTTCTATTTTTTGAACTCTCACTTCTCTTCTTCTTTGTGGAGCTTAATTTGCTCTTTGCAATTTAATTTCGAATTTCGAAATTATAATTGAATGAATTCAGAAGGAAGTAATTTCTGACTGCACCTGCAATGGAGCTGTTTCTTCATTAAATTTATTTCAGATATTCATATTACGCAATTCTGTCATTAATTATTCAGAATTGAATTCTCCTGGTCCATGCATTCTAAGTTTTGAAGCTTTAATTTCTGCTCCCAATTGAATTCTTCTTTAATGAAATATTAAAAACTGAATTAAAGAATAATAAAAGCTTTATAACTCAATAGTTAATTGTCTATTATCTTTTTTAACCAGGAATCTGTTTAATGCACCTTCAGAATTCTCGGTTCTATTTCACAATTATAGTGTTCTAAAACCCCTGTCCGTTATATATTTCACCGGGTTGTGAATTCTTCCATTTCTAAATCTCATATGTCACGATTGCAAAACAGCAATTAGACGACCTAGCGGAGCTGGAATTGCAGCTTGCCAATTTGGTAGAAGAAGAATCCTTCTCAAATGAAGACCTCCAAAAGCTCCAAATCATCTCTCCTTCTGGCATTAAGTCAAACACCTTATCTACAATTACATATCCTGTAATTAAGACCGAAACCATCTCTACAGCAATTAAAACCGAACCAATCACCATCCCCTCCCCTTCCTCTTCCTTCAGCAACCGCCAAGCAGCAGCCGCCAAATCCTATCCTGGTGTCCCGGCCCCTCTCACATGCAAAGCAATCCGTAGCAAGAGGTCCCGGTCCCGGTCCTCTGGTCCGTGCAGCTGGGCGTCAGCGCAAATTCTCGGTCTCGACTCTGCAGGTACCACTGACTCTAGCTCTGCCAATCCAGTCCTTGTAAAGAAACCTGTCAAACAACCGAAGAAAAAGGACATACCAGTGTTCGCATTGGCCCCGCCGTTAGCCGGACGGAGATGTCTCCATTGCGACACTGACAAGACGCCACAGTGGCGCACTGGACCCATGGGGCCGAAGACTCTGTGCAATGCCTGTGGGGTTCGATACAAGTCAGGACGGCTTGTACCAGAGTACCGACCAGCGGCAAGCCCAACTTTTGTGGTATCAAAGCACTCAAACTCACACCGCAAGGTGCTCGAGTTGCAGCGCCAGAAGGAAATGCACATGCATCATCTCCATCACCAGCAGCTGCTTTTGCATGGTGCATCTCCGATGCTTGCACAAAATGGCGATGACTATTTGATTCATCATCCGATCGGGCCCGATTTTCGGCAACTTATTTAGGGCACCAGTAAGAGGACTTAATTTGCAGAACTAAGTTTCAATTTAGGATGTCCTGTTCTTTGTTTATGTCTTTTTTGTTTTTAGTTATGACTCCAGAGCTGGAGCTTTGGAAATTTTCGTGTTATTGTTTTAATTTTTCAGTTCTTTCTTCTAACCCTTAGTAATAATTCTAGGGAAGTTAGCATTGTAATTGAACCGTTTTTTTCGACTCCTGTTTTTTTGTCTGTTTTCTTCTCTTTAAGAAAAAGTATTAAAATTATGAGAAATTAGAAATAAGCATGTCTCTGATTGTAGATTTCAAATTTTAATTTGTTTTAATTGTCATGTAGAAGATTATAGAATTGTCAACTTTCACTGGGGTCAGGTGCATATAAGTAGTGTGCACAACCAAACAAGGAAGGGGTTGATTGCATGTTGTCTGTACCATAGATAGCACGTGATCGTTTGAATCTATGTTTCTTAGCTTCATCACAAGGCTCTCTTTTTCACCTAAAAAACTATATCATATGGGCCCACTTTCCAGAGAATGCATGCTGGATACCACTGTGAGACCTTATCTTTTGCGGACTATTACAAACGGATCCAATTTGGATTATATATTCTGATGCTCTTTCCTTGTTCTAAATTTGACTGCATTGTTTGCAGAGATATTGATGATATGTGGCTCAGTGTCTGTGTATTTCATATACTCGTATCATAATTTTGATTGCTGTAACTTGTTACATATGCCTAAACACTGATATATGCTGGTTCAGTTATAATTCAATTCTCAGGTTTGAATGCACAATCTTCCATATCAGATAATTTACCAGTAAGTGTAATGGTGCCAGTAATTCACCCAACATGCTAGTTATTTTGTGTTGTACTGTTTTCAAGCTGCTTCTTTTGGAGATTTAATATCTAGCAGGGACCATGTGGGGATAAAGTCATAAAATTTAACTTTTGTTGCAAGGGAGTAAATTTTTCATTGGTCGGAATGATAGCAATGATTGTTCTTAGTATATGCTCAAATGTACATACATGTATTCATATTTATAGCGGATGGTAGAGAGAATTAGAAGATAATGCCAATCTGAGTTATACTTCAGTTACACAGCTAAAGCTCTGAAATCGGAGCATGCTTTTTTTTTTTTTTTTCCTTTTTAGTTTGACGTCACCAGGTTCCATTTCTTTTCCAGTGCAAATTATAGCATGGAAATTATAAGTTAAAAGTAATTTTCTATTAATGAGGCAACTTTTTTGGCATACATTTATTGTACAGCTGTGTTATATGCTGTTTACACAGAATAGACCAAAATATAACTTCACCAGATTCCCATATCCACTATTTTTCTTTCTATTTGTCGACAAGTTTTGAGTTCCAATTTCGTAATCTTTGAACTGTAGGTATTTATTGTTTCTAATATGAGTTGCTATCTTAATATAATGAGACAGAAACAATGAAGTTCATCCATCAAAATCAATTAAAAAAGAGTGATTAGCGTAGCGTTAGCGTACCGCATGAGAAAGTCTTGGCTGGAGTGGAACAATCAACAAGCCGCGGATGCGTCGTATTTCGCTCCGGGCTCTCAATACCACACGCCGCTCTATATTTTTAAACACTTATATATCCGTTTAATTTTTAAAATAAACAAACGGATACATACCAGAAAGAGAGTGATGTGAATCGAGTAAAACTAAAATAACCGTGTTTGAAAAAGGAATTAACATAGGATAAATCTAGGAATTCATATCTGCTATTATTTCGAAGGAATAACAGAGTTCTCTTATGTGGACTCTTTGTCAGTCATGTCATATGCACATCAATACTCTCATATTGATCCTTGACGTGACATGTTTTTCATTATCTGTAGATAAATGTCTCAACATATGAAAAAATAAATGAGAAGGCGTATTTTTAGTTTATTGACTTTGAAATATCCTTAATAGATTAGAATCTTAATTTTAATTTAGAAATCATAATTTGCATTGCATTGAATCTGAATTTCCAAATGATGAGTCCTTTGTCAATACTTGCTTGAAAAGTGATAAACTATTTATATCGACTATTGAGTCAAAAACAAATTAATTTGATCAATCGGTGTGTACATTTAACACAAGCAACATCCATGTGACTTTGGCGATCCAATGATCCATAGGAGCTAGACCCTCTCTTTTTTATTTTATCTCTCTCTAGCATTTTTGGGAACATAATCCTAATTTACAATATAAAGTCAAGGATGATGGATTTCGAATATTTATTTAATTTCCTAATTTTTTTTTATCTTAGGACCCGTACAAATAACATATGCTGCTGTAAGCCTGTAACCGCTGCTTCTTATTTATTTTGCTGTGAGGTGAAGTTTTATTAAAGCGCCCTTTAAATTTTGTACGTTTGCATATTCATGTTTGCTTCTTCACTGGTACTTTATTGAGTTTTGAAGTTTAAAGAATAGAGCATTACTTGCCTTTTTTTATTTATTTTATCTTCTGAAAAGAATTATTTTCAAGTTTATGAAATGCATATTTTATGAGTGATTAAAAATTGGTTCTGGCTGTTTCCAGTAAATGATTCAAATCGAGATAAAATTTGTCACATCAAACTTTCTCAAATAAATATTTATTTGAGAAAGTTTGATGTGACAAATTTTATCTCGATTGACTGAATAATCTATTTAAACCAAATAAACATAAACTTCATTTTGTTTATCCGGTTAATTTGAATTAATATAAAAAAATTATGACCAATAATATTACTAATTATTGTATCAAATAATTTCTTTATATTTATCGATTTGCAAAATAAACTTGAGTTTTACAAAAATTTTGTGTTTTTGAGAATTTTATAGGGACTTTCATGCAAAATTAGAGAAGCAAAATTAAGAGCAAGCATAAATATTTAAGAACAAACTAAATCCACTGAAGTATAAGCTCTAGAAATCATTAGATTAATTGTAAACTAAAAATATTTAAATTTGGTTCTAAAAGAGAAAAAAAAGCAAAAATCGTATCATGGCATTATGTAACGTCGTTTGGCGTTATGTTATGTGCAACAGAGCTTGCCGTTACATAACACTACATGATGTTATAACGGTAGATTGAAAAACTCAAGAAATTGGCTAAGTATCAAAATCACAGATCCTACAGTTATGTAACATTATGTGGTGTTATAACGATAGATTGAAAAACTCAGGAAATTTCTAAGTATATAAAAAATCCTACTGTTACGTAACGCTACTTGGAGTAATAACGCCAAGTAGAGGTTACTTAGTTGATTTCTCAGCCTACTGACAATGTGTGGCGTTACATAATGCTAGATAACATTATAAAGCTAACTTTTTATTTCATAAATTCAAAACAACGTTCGACAATTTTTTCGTGACATAAGCTAGCGTTATATGTTGGGATTAAATCGATTGGTACAATTCAATTAGGGTATCAAACAAGTAATCATTTCCTAATCTAAAACAATTGCAATTATCAATTCAATCAAAAATCCGTTGCGACATGAATGAAATAACAAAGAGTGCGGAAGCGTTTTACTTACTTTCCATCTCCACCAGTAGTCTTTGGTCTCTAATCCAAGCGACGATTGAGATGTCTTGAATCAACGGAAGTCTCTTGTAACGTCTTTTTCCCGACAGATCCTTCCAAGCGATTCGGGGGTGCTATCATTTCTCTGACGGTCACGAAATTTTGACAGAGTATGACCTCTTAATGGAGTAAAGTGTCAGTAGCTATGCACAACCCATGTGCCCTAATCTCATAAAAATTCGGTTATCGTTACCCCTTAACGCTTGGAGATCCGAGACCTTTTATAGGGGCCAAAGTGTATTTCAGAAAGATGCCGAATTAATTATCAAATATTTATAATTATATTATCTCCAATTTTTTCCAAATCCTAGTATCTAATGTTGTAAATACATCCACGAATTTGGTACAAAAGTTATTTTATTCAAACAGAAAGATACCGAGAGATCTATGCAGTCAAAACATGCTTTACAGTAAGTCTCTTGCGGCCGCAATGAGATTCATTGAGGCCGCAATAAATCATGCCAAAACAGGTCAAATTTATTGCCATCTTCCCCTACTACATTGCGGCCGCAATGAATCTTATTGCGGCCGCAATAGATCTCGTTTTTGTTGTTTTGCTTGTGTTTTGATCCAAAACAAGTTGGGTTTGGTCAAAGCAATATTTCTGACTTTACACTAAGACCCATATATACATTAATTGATCATAATCAGTCCATCAATAATTATAATCAATTTAGTTAAGTTCTATATGTATTTGGCCCAAAATCTTGGTGAAATACGTATAATGCCTTGAATATTAATTAATTACATTTAGCGGCATTTCCAACTGTTACTCCTCGTAACATTAGTGACAGTACATGACATGTTTGTAATCATATAACACGTAGTCCAAACTTAATTTATTGAAATTGATGTTTCAATTCCAACATTATAACTGTAGAAAATACACATGGCTAGCGTTATAACGCTATTTTTCGACAGACCCACTTTTTGCCAGAACTAGACCTTTATTAAAGGGACTGCTTCTTTCTTCTTTCTCTCCCGAAACCCTACATGAAAAACACTAAAAAGCAACGACCGCCATTGTTCACTTGAGCTCAATAACACTTGCTAAATCTTTGCTCTAATCTCAAACTTTTTTATTCTAAACAGATCAAATTCTCGTGAGAGATTGATTCTATTATTTTCTTCTATTTTCTTTTGGTCTTTGTGCTACCTTGTTTCGTTTTGTCTCTCATTCTTGTGTGTAAGAGGACAAAACTTAACCTTGTACCAAGTATTTGGTGTTAGTGTACCGGCTCGACCTTGTTATCGTGTCGGGAGATCGAGAGTTTCAGAGAGTATGATCGTCAATATTCGAACTTCGTTAAAATCTTGATATTACTTGTGTTGTGTATTATTAGCAACTTCTAATATCTTTTTTTATTTTACTTTAATTATTATATAATTATTTGAGAAGAATTAAATTGCTTGAATTGCTTTATTTGAATACGCTTCCGCAAATTGGTATAAAATTAAGTCAAGTCGGTACAAGCACTTCTTCATATTAATTACTTGAGTTGTCAATTTGAGAAATGCTTTAGTTGAAAAATTGATTTGGTTGTATTGTTCGATTTAAAATTGTCATCAGAACTAGAATTGTAAAATTTGCAGAAATAATTCTAGAAGTTTACAAAAACTCTATTCACCACTCTAGAGTTAATTAACACTTATAACTTGATAACTAGCAGTTTGGTCATTTCATTTGTTTGGTTTATTTAATTTTTCAATTGATGCAATTGAAATGTAAAAATGACAACAACAAAATATCATATTGTTTATACAGTGCCAAACTGGTAAATTAAAACACATGAACCGTTTATTTAGTTAAAGTTTAATGCTTTGAACTGTTTAAAAACATTCAAAGTTAATTTCCAGCTTGCTGTCAGTGTGCTGAGGGCTCAGAACCAAAGAAATTTAAAGCTGCTAAAATAATTTTATTAAGAATTCTATAGATATTTTTCTCAGCAAAGCAGATGCTTTGGCCCCTTGAAAAAAAAATTGCGAACAAATTCTGTATATTTATATTATTTGAATTTTTTTTGTAAAATAATTATGTATATTTAAAAATATATTTAACTTTTCCCCTCAAGGTTCAAATTGAGATTATTACAAATTTCGTCATCTGGAAAGAGCGTTGCCGGAGAATTTTTGAAGACTCGGAAAATGACATCATCAATTTGTCGCGAGAAGTTAGTCTATTGAGAAAGCTCTGGTATCAATCGAAGACATCTCAGATCGGACGGACCCTGCAACACAACGAGCAAAATATGGAGTAAACGTCCTACTAACTGATTTCTGGCCTTCTCAAAAAGACTACCTCAAAAATTTTAGTTTTTGTTAACTTGTTTTCACTTTATACGAACATTCTTTTGCTAACTTTTATGTACAGGCACCACTTTTGGTGATTTAATCAAATGAAATCTGGGGACATCGATCCCCTCCTTTCCATCAAAAAAAAATATATATATTTAACTTTACTTCTCTAAAAAATTATAGATCTTGCTTCTGACGAAAATTCTGAATCCGCTTGATCCAAACAGGCCCCAAGGTGGTTCCGCCCCTGAGCGTGGGGTTTATAACTTACGTGGAAATATTGAAGAGAATACGTAACGAGGAGAAAGCACACGGTAAGCGTTGGAGTAGATTCAAGAGTAACTTTTTTTTTAAATTTGAATTTTTAAATCATGCGACATGGTGCCCATTTTTGGAGAACTCAAAGGAGACGGAAAATGATCAATATTATTAAATCAATATGATTAATTTTCTTTTGCTGTCTAGTTATAAAGCAAAAATCAGAATTTTACGTGCCGTTGATTGTATGAATATTTTAGGACAATAAAGACAAAATATCTTGTGACTTTATGTCTGGAAAATGAGTAAAGTTATGGTATTTTTAAGCTCATCAAGAAGGTAGGTCAGCAGAGACGGATTCAAAATTTTTATTACGAAGGAATAACATTTATATTTTTTTCGAGGGCAAAATGAGGCATATCTAAAAAAATCTAATTATAAGCATATTTTTTTCAGAAAAATTTAACGAGTTGTATAAATATACAAGATATATTTTGCACAAAAAAATGGGGGGAGGAGCCTGGCTCTTACTGCAGCCACTATTGTCAGTGAGCTTAACTAAAATATAATTCAACCGACAAATTTGAACCGTTGAAACCGATCTACATAACGTGTGATGTGTTTACATATCAAAATTATTAATTTTTAAATTTATTTAATACAAATTCAAGCAGTTAAATAAAATATTGAATGTTTATGAATTATTCTCATGCATCCATTTTGTGTTAACTTTTGACCGTTTGATTTAGAATTAAATAAAATTAAAATTTATAAAGTTCATATGTAAACGCATCGTTCATTATGTAGATCGATTTCAACGGTTCAAATTTATCATCTGAATTTGATTTCATTAACTTTTTAGTTAAACTCACCAATTTTTTTAGTGAGTTTAAGAACACACTAACTTTACTCCTGATAAGTACTATCTTAAGTTACAATTTGCATGACATTGTTTTGTCTTATCAGAGCTACTAGTAACATACTTAGAAAAATGAAGAAGCAATTATCAATATTTTTATCCATATGACCAATAAAAACATATACCAATAGGGTCTCCACTAGGATTAATATTGCTTTGAACTATGTAGGTAATTTTGGGTATAACAATTTTCGTTAGAAATATAATAGATACTCTTTGTAAGGGTTGAAAAATATATAAATAAAACATAAAAATTCTACATATATATCTACTATTTAAACATATTTGATGAGTTCTTAAATTGTCAAGATTGCAATTTTGAAAGCAATTTTTCAAATGGGATCAATTGGAAGTCGATCTGTTGCTCTCATATTATAATTGTAATTTGAAAATATATGAAAGACCATACCGATGAACAAGAAATTGGAGAGACAAGAAGTTGAATTAGATGGTCGGTACTCGGTACAGCAATTGACGAAGAGGGGTGGATTAGAAGGGTAATTGGAGAGTAGGAGAAGGGATTCATTTAAAGAGGGGTGGATTAGATGGTCGGTACTCGGTACTCGGTACTCGGTACTCGGTACAGCAATTAGTAGCGTGTTTAACTACTCTTTTTAACTGTTTGGTATAATGTGACTAAAGGGGTGTAAATGCAAACATGCAATTGACGAAGAGGCAAATAGTGTGGATCACGTCTAATTGCACGTGCATGGGGGTGGGAATCCACCTTCTCTCTTTATAATTATTTTGGTATGCAACAGCCAACAGCCAACAAGAGGTAAGGTTTTTATAATCACCATGCCATGATGCATGCACACATGGAGTCATGGATAGATGGATAAGAGTTGGTGAGATTTGAGTGGTTTCATTGCATGTGCGTGCCTTCTTGTTGAAGTGCATTTATAGTTTATTGTCCCCTTTTTATTTTTTCGGTGAGTTTGGTTTCTAATAACAATTAATTCGTATCTGTTATATATATTCAATAAAAAAAAATCATATATCTGTTATAATTTGATTGACACTTTGGAAAAATAAAATAAAAATATGGACGTGTTACAATTTACTAATTTAGACATTAATATATGTATCTGTGTCTATCCTAGCTAGATATATATGGTTCAAAAGTATATATATTCAGACAACTGTAATTTATACACTATTACACTGTCAATGGCAGCAGCAGTTTCTGGTCCAAAATATGGTACAACATTTAAAATGAGCAGCTATTTATTATTTTAACAGTAAAATCTTTGAATTTACTATTTAATCACGTTAAATCCTTTCTGGAAATTGACAGGTACAAGGAAATTAAAAGAAATGGTAAACGAAATACTAAAGGAACACTTTTAATTCTTTATATATTGTATGCTTGTATTAAAATTTCTAAAAGAAAAAAACAAAGCAAAATTAAGTTAGTTAGAAAATCAGGTGTAACACAGAGAATTTATTAGAGAGATGCAAGTTTGAAGATAAATGCATTCCACTGTATTTGATTTAAAGATTTTGTCTATTATTTCATACTGCAAAAAGTGACCTTTATGTTCATTTTATTCATCTCTCTTTTAATCGAAGAAAAAAAAAATACATAGACACAAAATTTCCTTACTAAAATAAATCTAATTTTTTTATTCCTTGTACGTAAGTTTATAACACACACTCACAAAAATCAGAAAATAAATTTGAAAATCTCCTCTAAAATACCTCCTGCAGTTCTGTTGGAGTTAGAACCTCAGATCTCCTCCATGGAGGTCTTGTGTCTTACCACCAGAGGCAGATCTAGGAATTTTTTCAGGAGGTTCAAAATTTACGATTTTTTTCAGAATGGTTCAAAATAGTATATTTTTAAAATTTCAAAATTACAAACATATTTTCTAATTTTTTTTTAAATACATGAATAATTTTAAAAAATGTGTTTCTAAGATAAGTCAACTGATCCATCATGCTTTCACGTAGCTACTCCTTGCTTACCAGTACACTAGACATGACCTTACTACTAAATTAAATCTAGTTAGGAGGTGGCTTCTTACATTTAGTACTTGACATGACATGAAGTCCATGTATATGCCACAAATCTGGTCGCACATTGATCAACTTACCTTACAGCACACGTTTCAAATCATCTACTGCGCGGCACCTACGGCTGTTGGTGCGGGCCGTCCGATTTGCATTAAAATTCGTGCTCACCTAATTTATAGAATCAATCCCTGTAGTTCATCATGAACGGTCGATCCACGTAGCACAAAGAATTCGGACCGTCCATCGGTCCACGTAGCACATGTGTGTCCATATCATATTATTATCAATAATTGTAGATCGTAATATGTTATTCCACTTTCCTGAATTTCAGTTTTGCCTGCTTGATTTAATCTTATTAAAATCATTATCTGTTTATTTTCCTAAAAAAACCTGAGCTTATTCTTAAGCAACAGCAATATTAAAGAATAAGGGGCTGAATTGAATACGGCCCAAATTAGGTGTTATTTAGATTGGGTTTGGAATTACAAAATAATAATGGGCTGAACTGAATGTAAGGTACACCTTTTGGGCTATCTTCTTTGATTGTTCTCAAATCTTAAGTCGAGGACTCCGTTGCAATTGTGTAAGTGTAACAGGGAAAGATTTCTCCGCGCCAGTGAAACAGTTCCCCTAGAAATTATTCGAAGTGCAAAATCGGGTGCTAAAATGCTTTGTTCCTATTTGATTTGAAATGGTTTATGATGCGGGGCAGATCAATCAACTTCGATGCGTTGATTTGCAGACAAGGTGTTTGATGAAATTCGCCAATGATAGCGTTCTCCAATAATCAAACCAAAACGAAGGAAAAGATCGTAGCTAGTTGTTTGACGAAATTTCCGAGTTAAAAAAGGTTACTTGGTACCAGGGCGCAACACTAGTAGCTTTTACTGATGAGTTGCCATGCCTCTCTTGGCACCAGTATCAGAAAGAGCAGTGTGTAGAGCAGGTACTTATTTCATTTCTTTATTTTTGCAATTAGATTGAAGTAATCGAGAAAAGAGTTCCAAAAGTGCGACTTGGAAAAAACTGTATATCACTATATGTGATTCTATGGGAACAAATTAGGCAAAAACTTAAGTACACAATTCCAAGTTTTTCCTAGATATTCCAATCAATTCTTATCGTTCAAATGCATTAAAATTCGCATCGTATATTTCAATTAAATGGTACAGATTGATTGACGTATCTTGAAAGCACCTACAACGGTGCATCTAAGTTTTTGCCAATAAATTATTCAAGCCATTAAAGGAACAATCTCCATATTGTGGTTGTTACGAAATTATCTAAGTGTATGCTATTTTGATTATAGTACTTGTGTTGCTGCGTACCTCAAACCAGTTATATACTGTGATTGTTCCAATGTACTTTTATATCTTCTCTGAACCTGCATACCAGTTGTTCTCTTTATTGCTTCTCAGGTGTTCTGGAGATTTCTGTCTGGGATATCATTTGTAGCCCTCTTTAGACCTATTTCCACCGACTAATTGTAAAAGCTATTTAGAATTTGACAAAGAATTTATATTGTTGGTCGGTCAGGAACCAATTGTCATCCATGGCAATTGACAAATTGATGGTCAACCTATATGATGGAGAAAATATTTCAACATATTTGTTGATACGGTCTGTCCGAATGATTGCTCAGATAAAGAAAAGAGGTCACTTAACAATGGTATTTTGACAATCTTAAAAAGATAAAGTTTAACTTAAAGTCGAATATTATGTATTTATGTACATATCACATCTATGGTTTTTTGAATGTTTCATCGTACATTATTATGTTTCACCATACATCATGTGACCAGAAATTTTATCTGTTGAATTTAACGTTCGTTGATGCACCATCAAACAATACATACAGTTTCATCAAATTTTATTTTTTGGACTATCCATGTCCAATAACACCTATAAATTTACTTTTCAATTTTCGGTATTATTCGAATATCCATTGTCAAGTTTGTCAAATTAATATTTCCTTCCTTGGAGATAAAAAGTTGATTTTCAAGAAGAATCACCATCTGTAAAACGAAAATTCTAGAATACAAGCAGCTCAAAGCTTACCAATTAACCTGTAAGTTCCTCTCGTCTTGGTTTCTACTCAGGATAAAGGTGAAACTCGAGGAGATTATTCCAACAGAAGAACAGTTCCAGAGGAAACAAGTTTTAACCTCAAGATACAAATAAAAAGAGAACTGTATATACTATAGTTTGGGTTTACATTGGTCCCCCAATTCCCTTGATGGAAGGCATTTACTGTTGTAACGAGGATAAGTTTTAGCTTGTCACCTTCCATAAAAGTTTAATGTGTTTTCCTGTTACTTTCTAAAAGCCGAAATAACATTGCAAAACCACTTGAAAGTTTAAAAGTAAATATCACCAATAAAGCTATAGTACCCTTCCTCTCTTTGGAATTTTTCTCCTAAGATTGTACCTAGTACAAACAACACCTCATTCTCTGCCAGAAACAAACAGAAAGAACGGTTCCATTGGAACATTTTTAATGAAACTAAGAAGTGATGGGGTACTGAGTTTCATATAACATTGCTGAAATTAGACATGTGTGTTCGTGATATTCCCGTGTTAAGTAAGACTATGCATGCTATGTGGGGTGCAAATAAGAAATCTGGGTTTTGCAGGCGCCCAAGGTGTTGAGCTTTCATTTATTCTACTTTGTTTCAACAGGACAAAATATCAGTATCAGGAAACATAGATATATAATCATGGTTAAATGGGCTAAATTTTTGGGCCTAAAACTCTCCAGTTTTATATGGCTTTACTATATATGCTTTAGCTCGTGGTTAAGTTTGTAACTTGACAATTTCTGCATTCTTTTACAACTTTTGTAGGAATATGTTACATGGTGCTTTATCAATGCAAAACTAGATAAACTGAGTTACAGCATCTCCCAAGGTAAATTTTTCATAAGAAGTTCAAATCTAGTTTTTTTTGGCATTGACGTCACATAAAATAATAATCTAGTTTTCTAACATCCAACCTTGGCTACCCAGCTGGACAAAAAATGACTTATACTTTATGAAATTAACTTCTATTTGCATTTAACTTCCTCACAAAAGCACCTTCTTCTAACTTTCGGCCCGTTTTCCACTAGTTAGTATGCCTTGTTATAATGTTATGTTGCAAAGTGTCACCATCTTTATTACCACTACAGCTTCCTTTTTATGTGTGCGCTAAATCATTTTTTTTCTTTTTTATTTGTTGCAATTATTGCTTCCTCAACTCCGCATGTGTTGTTTTCAACATAGTCGGTTTCAAATCTAGAAAAAAAGAGGATTGTGATAGGCTTGACGAGCAACGTAAAATTTTAGCCACTCTCATGAAAATGAAACTCAATAAACTTTCGTTGGGGCGTGACCCTCTTAGCGACGCGTCATATCAGAACTCCGATATGGTGTTAAATGTGTAAGGGCTGGGTCGTCACTCAGTGACGTGCTATATCTGCGCCTGGGTATAGTGATAAATGAGTAAGGGTCTTTGCACTTTACTCGACGAGTGCGAGGGGTAAGAAAGCTAGCCGAGGAAAATATGATTCGTCTTGGTAGTTGGAATGTAGGATTCTTAACGGATAAGCTATGAGAGTTGGTTGATACTGTGATTAGGAGATATGTAAATATTCTATGCATTCAAGAGGCTAAATGGACGGGGCAAAAATGGGACAGGAATGAAGTAGGCGTCTTAATTGACCAGAACCTCAAGAGTGAAGTTGTCGACGTTAGGAGATAAGAAGATCAACTTATTGTAGTCAAATTGGTCGTTGGCGATTTAGTATTAAACGTTGTTAATGCATATGCCCCACAAGTAGGTTTGTGCGGTGTTGGGCTTGTAGGCCCAAATCGGCCCAAACCTTCACTCTCGTTTTTCTTTCTCTCTTTATATCGTGCTGCTAGGTTTAGAAAGGTGTGGTTTTTTCGTTGCTTCTTGTGCGTGAAAACAAAAAGGAAAAGAGAGAAGAATAAATTGAGAGAGAGAGGAAGGGTAGAGAGATTGTTTGCTCCAACAATTGAGACACTCTTGTAGCCTCTTGTAATATCTTGTAATCTCCCGTATAATAGTGAAATTTTTCGGTTCGTTGCCTCCCGGTGGAGTAGGCTCGACCGAACCACTTTATCTCTTGTGTGCTTGTTGAGCTCGATCTAACTTGTGGTAACATCTCTTTCTCTATTGTTGTTGTTTTGGTTGTATGCAAGTGGTGAGTTTCTTTATTTCTTGATCCGTTGTGTGGAGGTTCTTGCGGTGGGTTTTAGTTGTGGGTTCTTATAGTTGAAGGTGCCGTAACGGTACAGGTAATTTTTATTCCTGACATGCGAGAATGTCAAGAAGCAATTCTGGAAAGATCTAGAAGATATGTTTAGAGGTGTGCCTAACGGCAAGAAGTTTTTTATAGGAGGAGACTTTAACGGTTATGTTTGTACAACTAGTGAAGATTTTGAAGGAGTGATAGGAATTTGGTTATGGTGATAAGAACCAAGAAGGAGAAAACATCTTGAACTTCGATGTAACATATGACCTCATGATAGCTAACACCTTTTTTAGAAATAGACAATCTCATTTAGTTACCTGCAGCATTGACCAACACTCGAGCCAGATCGATTTTGTTCTTACTAGGAGAGAGGACAAACGAGCTTGCGTAGATTGTACGGTTATATCCGAAGAGTGTGTCGTCCAACAACACAAGCTTGTGGTATGAGATTTTCGCTTTTGAATACGCACTCGACAGGACAAATGCGTCAAAATATCGATGACGAGATAGAAACTCAAAGGAGATGCCCAACTAGTCTTTAAAGGTATGATGATCGAAGAAGGAACCTTTAACAAAGATAATTACGACACTAATAACATGTGGAAGAATATGGCAACTCGCATTCGAACAATATCTATTGAGTATTCAAAGTGACTAAGAGAAATAGACGTGAACCTAAAGACACTTGATGGTGAAACGAGAACGTGCAAAAAGCTATCAAGGATAAGAAGAAAGAAGAACTGCTATAAATGTTTGCATCATGACAAGAATGAAGACAATGTACAGAAGTATAAAACGATAAAAAGGAATGCAAAGAAAGCTGTGAAGAAAGGGGTCGAGCTTATGAGGATTTATATCATAAGTTATGTACGAAGAAAGGTGAAAATGACATTTATAAGATTGCCTCTGCGAGAGAAAGACGAGATTTGAGCCAAGTCAAATGCATAAAGGATGAGAAAAATAGACTTTTGGTGAAAGACGACGAGATCAAGTATAGATGGAGAGAATATTTCGACAAGTTCTTTAATGGAGATATTGAAAACAATATGGTTGAGCTAGATGACTCTTGATGTCACCAACAGACGATTCGTTCGAACAATTCAAGAGACATAGGTGAAGGAGGCTTTAAAAAGAATGAAAGTAGGTAAGACTTTAGGGTTTGATAACATTCCGATCAAGGTGTGAATATGCCTTGGAGACATAAAGGTAGTATGACTAATTAAGCTGTTCACCAACATCTTTCTGCCAAACAAAATCTTGGTCGAGAGGAGAAGAAGTATATTAGTACATATCTTCAAGTATAAAAGAGATTCAAAGTTGTACTAATTACAGAGGAATCAAGTTTATGAGTCATATATTGAAGCTCTGGGAGAGAGATTGAGCATCGTTTAAGATGACAAGCGTTACGAAAAAACAATTTGGTTTATGTCCGGACGATCGACTATGAAGACGATTTTAATGACAAGACAACTGAGAGATATAGAGAGCAGAATGATGATTTACACATGATACTCATCGACTTGGAGAAAGCGTATGACAAAGTACCGATGAAGGTCATGTGATGAACACTTGAAAAGAAGAAAGTTCCAACAAAGTACGTCAACCTTTTCAAAAATATGTGCGATAATGTTGTAACTGGTGTCAGAGCATGTGACGGCGAAATTGATGACTTTTCCATTAAGATAGGATTACATTAATTGTCAGTCTTGAGCCTGTTCATTTTTGCTTTAGTGATCGACGAGATCATAAAAGATATACAAGAAATATTTCTTGGTGCATGCTCTTTTCGGTCGATGTGGTCCTAATTGAAGGAAGTAAGGTAGGGTGGGTAGAAAATTAGAGTTGTGGATGAAGACTAGAGAATCAAAATGTTTTAAACTTAGCAGGACTAAGATCGAGTATATGAAGTGCGAGTTCAGCGACATTCGATCAGAAGATGAAGATGTCGGTTTAGATGAACAAGTATTGCTTAGAAGAAACACCTTTCGATATTCGGAATCGATGTTACAGATTGATGAAGATGTTAGCCATAGAAAAAAGCGAGTTGGATAAAATGACGGCAAACATCTGGCATCCTATGCGACAAAAAGGTCCCACAAAAGCTAAAAGATAAGTTCTATAAGATGACGATCATACCTGCAATGTTGTATGGAGCAAAATATTAGGCTACTAAAATGCAACACATACAAAAGATGAGCATTGCAAATATGCGCACGTTACAGTGGATATGGTCATACAAGAAGGGATCACATTAAAAATAACGATATACGTGACAAGGTAAGGGTTGCATCAATTGAAGAGAAACTTGTTCAATATCGTTTGAGATTGTATGTGCGTATCCAACGAAGGCCTTTTGATGCATCGGTACGCAGTGGAGTTTTATGCCGCGTCGAAAACACGAGAAGTGGTAGGGGTCAATCGAAATTGACGTGAGATGAAGTTGTAAAAAGAGATTTAAAGGCATAAAATATCTCCAAAGAGTTGGCGTCAGATAGGAGTGCATGGAAGTCAACGATTCACGTACCAGAATCGTGAGAGACTAAAATTTAGAAATAGTGATATAATTGTACGACTTTAGTGCAAGATTAACTACGTAGAGCTCTAGTCTAAACTTATGATTTGTATAATATATTATTATTATTATTATTATTACTATAATTTTATTTTTACTACTATTTTGTTATTTATTATATTATTATTATTTATATTGATTTTTCATTTTAGATTGTGTTTCATTTTTAGTCTATCCAATTTGTTTAGGAATAAAGACTTTGTTGTTGTTGTTGTAATAACCATTGCTGTCACTTTCTTATGTGATTATGAATTTTTGTTTGCATTTATGAGTTTCTTCCCGTTTTGATAATAAAGAAATAGAGAAGAACGCTCACAATATTTTTGTCTATTGCAAACCCATTTATGACTCTCTCTTTTTTTATGGGGCTGAGAAATCACTGTTATGGCACCTCACTTTTGTTTTGATTATGACATTTTTCATGTGACTCTGGATTTTGCAACAAGATTATCACTGTTCTAGATATATTTAATTCTATCTAATGTGATCTATTAAAAAGTGAATTATTAGCGGATTTCTTTTTCTTTTTGATGTTTGGTAGCATACTTGCATTTTTTTTTGTGGGACGAGCACAGAAGTCTGAAGAAGTTCATTTACTTCTCATTGGACAAGAGAATACCAAATTTCATCCAAACCCTGATTTCCTTTCAGAAAAAATAGGGAGAAAAATAAAATCAGAAACATTAGTTGGAGTTTCTAATTTGATGTAGCAGTTTCTAAATGAGTTTCAGAAATGTAGATGAATTTTTTATTTAGAAATTTTGTTTCAGAGTTTCTTATTGAGCAACTATACTTTAGAGTTTATAAATTGTGACGTGACTTAATCATTGATTAAAATTGATTGATCTCTCACAACATTGATAGTATTTGCTGACGTGGCAATTTAGAAACTCTAACTTTTTAGTTTCAGAATTAGAGAATTTAGAAATTAAAGAGAAAATAAGTTTTTAAAATTGACGTGGTAATAATATAAAAATTTCAATAGTTTCGTAGACGAAGATAATCTGGTGCAAAAAGTTTATACAAGTTGCTCTCCGAACATTATTTGTTTCCGTGACCAATCACATGCCACGATGGTGATGGTTCCTTATACTTTCTGCACTTTCTAAATGGAGGTTACATGCATGAATTAGCATGAGGTACTTTTGAGATGTTCCTTATCAATAAAAGAAAATGATCAAATAGTTATCTCAGTTAATACATGAGCATAGTATTAAAGTCTCACTTTTTCGTTTACACATGAAAAACATCATTCATGAAGGTTCGTTTTCAAATTAAAAGGTTGCATAAATTTTACACAAGTTAGATATTTGTTACTTTTTATTTTTGAAGGATGCACGTGATTAACGACCAATAAATATTTTTGAAATATCTGATATTTTAAATTAGGAAAAAAATAAAAATAAAAAGTGAACGTCAAGCTAACACAACAACAACAACAACAACAACAAAACTTTTGTTTCTAAATAAATTGGAGTAGACGATAAATAAAATAAAATTTGAAATGAAAAATCAATATAAATAATAATAATATAATAAATAGTAAAATAGTAGTAAAAATAAGAAGTATAATAATGATACTAATAATAATAAGCTATTCAACAAATCATAAGTTTAGACTAGCGCTCTACATCTAATTTTGGACTAAAATCGTACAATTATATCACTACTAAATTTTAGTCCGTCATAGTTCTAGTACGTGAATCGCTGACTTTCATGTACTCTTATCTGATGTCTACTCTTTGGAGACATTTCATGCCTTTAAGTTCCTTTTTACCATTTCATCTCATGTCAATTTTGTTCGATCCCTACCTCTTCTCATGTTTTCGACGCGGCTTACAACTCTACTACGCACCAGTGCATAAGAAGGCCTCTGTTGGATATGCCCATACTATCTCAAATAATATTGAACAAGTTTCTCTTTAATCGGTGCAACCCCGACCTTGTCACTTATATTGTCATTTCTAATGCAATTCCTTCTTGTATGCCCACATATCCAGCATAGCATATACATCTCTGTCACACTCATTTTTTGTATGTGTTGCCCATTAGTAGTCCAACATTCTGCTTCATATAACATTGCAATCTAATCACCGTCCTATAGAACTTATCTTTCAACCTTTGTGTAACTTTTTGTCGCATAGGATGTCAGATGTTTGTTGCCATTTTATCGAACCTGCTCTTATTATATGGCTAACATCTTCATCAATCTCGCTATCACTTTGTATGATCGATCTCAAATATCGAAAAGTGTATTTTCTAGATACTACTTATCCATCTAAATTTACAACTCCATCTTCTAATTGAACGTCGTTGAACTCGCAGTTCATATACTCGATCTTTGTCCTACTAAGTCTAAAATCTTCTGATTCCAAAGTCTTCCTCCGCAACTATAATTTTCTACCCATCCTTACCTTACTTTCGTCAATTAGGACCATATCGTTCGCAAAGAGCATGCAACAAGGGATATTTCCTTGTATATATTTCGTGATCTCATCGATTACTCGGGCAAAGATGTAAGCGCTCAAGGCTGACCTTTGATGTAATCATATCTTAATGGAAAAGTCACCAGTCTCGCCGTCACATTCTCTGACACTAGTCACAACGTTATCGTATACATATCAAGGGTGACGTACTTCGTTGAAACTTTATTCTTTTCAAGTGCCCACCACATGATTTTCTATGCACTTTGTCATACACTTTCTCAGTCAATGAATATCATTGTAAATCCTTCTTCCACTCTTTATATCTCTTCATTAGTTGTCTTGTCTAAAAAATCCTCTTTATAGTCTATCGTCCGGGCATAAAACCAAAATGGTTTTTCGTAACTTTTGTCGTCTTTTTTTTAATGATGCTCAATCATTCTCTCTCAAACTTTATTTTATATTTCATAAGCTTGATACCTGTGTTACCCCGGTGCTTCACATATGCAATCGAACCCGTGCGAATCAGATGCGGGTGCGACGCAGATACGCACCTGGTGCGTCATGTGGCGAACTGAGTTATTTTAATCGGTCAAACTAGCTGATTCGGTCAAGAGTGCGGCTGGGTGCGGTCTAGATGCGGTTTGGATGTGGCTTAGCCGATTAGGTCCAGTTCAGCTGAGGCCACAGAAGATCCATGAAGGCACTTTTTTGCACAAAAATAGCTGCTCCACTCGAGATTCGAATTAGGGACCTTCCTCCAAAGTGCTCATTTCCTCCCAAACTCCCATCCACTACACTACACAGTGCTTGTGTCTATATTGTTATCTATAGAAATATATACTCGCCGTGAAGTGGTATTAAAAAGAAAGAAATTGTGCATTAAAGAAGAACAATTCATTGGTATTAAAGAACAAATATTCAGTTATACTAAAAAAAATTATTATGATATATTAGATTAATTTTTCAATTAAATTTTAATATATATAGCCGCACTCGTATTCTCGATATTTTAAATTGCCGTATTGACGCACCTGTATCGTATCAGATACGTTACCCGCACCCGCACTCGTACAACATAGCTTGATACAAATCAATCTACCTGTAAAACTAGGTAAAATTAGATATGCGTTTACAAGAGGACTTCTGTTGAGTTATGTATTTTTTACTAAGAAAGGATATTTTCTTATACATTGTTTTAGTAAATTAACTTGCTATGGCAGCTTATAACGTGCTAAATTACTATTTTACATCTTCCAATCTCCGACCCAGTTAGCAAATACAAATTTCTCAAGCCTGTACTAAAACCAAGTAGATTTGCACCTTTGTTCATGGATTCATACTATTATGAACACATATTAGTGATATGTTGATGAAGGGGACCTTGGCGCAGCGGTAAAGATGTCGCCTTGTGATCACAGGTTCAAGTCGCGGAAACAGCATCTTGTAGAAATGCAGGAAAAAACTGCGTACAATGACCATAAAGTGGTCCGATCCTTCTCCGAACCTTGCGCAAGCGGGAGCTACGTGCACCGGACTGCCCTTTTTATTAGTGATATGTTGATGAATATATTAAATGAACACAAAACAATGTATTTGTTTTATCTTTTTTCCTGAACAAAAAGAAAGTTAAACACAACTATGAAACTTCTTCCTAGTTACGGCTAGAGGGGTTTCAATGCCAGAATCCTTTTATTTCTTTTTTTTTTCCATAAACAAGTGAAATGATTTCTACAGAAAAAGTCCAGTAGCACCATTGCAAAATTTCTTTGTTTGTACGCCCATTATAATGTTTTTGTATCTCAGTAACATTTAAGTAACCTTTTAAATATAAACAACAGTTTAATTTCCTCTACTTTTTCTCAAACAACATACATTTGTGGTCTCTGTGAGAAATTTTCCCTTTTGGTGTTATAGTAAAATCTCAAAATACAGTTAAAATTAGCCACAAACAACTTGCAACTGTTGTGATTGATTTGAACACATTAGACAGGACACTCTGTTCTTTTTACTATTTGGAAGTATATGTTCAGTTTCATCAGCTTATCGCCTATCTCTAAGAATATTCTACTTCACTTACTGTTGGAAGTTGGGAACTATGAAGCAAGGTGGGAGCAATTTTGGATTATTACTTTCCTTAAAATTAAACCTTTTCTGGCTTTGGTATATTGTAAATTGAATTATTATAATTAATTGAACTTAACATGCTGAAAACAAAACCCTAGTTCATATATAATCTCCAGCATGTCATGGGCAGGGCTTATTCACCAGGGCATCTTATTTACCAGGATGTTGGTGGCTGCATAGAATGGATAATAATGTATAAGCTGTCTGAAACACCAGGAAAAAAGAATGAACTCCAAGGCACCAAAATTTGTAATGCAACAGCCTTACTGGGACTGACTGCGGTATGTATGTAGGTTGAGTTCACTGGAAGGGGGAGCGGGTTTGAATCTCCAACCATTTAATATTCTGATAGTTGTTTGTAGTTGTGCAACTTTAGATTGGATGGTTCAGGATGCATCTGTTTAGAGTAATACTACCGTGCTCCTAGTTCTTGGAGCACATAGGTCTCTCGTGGCTCTTAATTCAAAAATATACTTAATCATCTTAAAAACTTTATTTATCATGTTTAATAATTGTTTATATTGAAATCTTCTAGGAAATAAAATTTTGTAATTTTTGAGCTTTCTAGTTATTTTTAGAATATTTTTTAAAAACAATCATGTTTAATATTAAATGACCTCTTTATGGATGTTTTTAAAAAATTGGTATAAACGACTTATTGATCATGATAAATTAAAATTTAGAGATGATTAAATATGATTTTGAGTTAAGAGTATGAGAGGCTACCGGTGCTCCTAGGAGCATGGTAGTCTTACTCATCTGTTTAAATATGATGTAATTTAATATGAACAACCTGATCTCGATTAGATGGTTAAGATATATCAACTGTCCATCAAATATGAGGCGCACTTTTATGTTTCTCCCATATATATTCCTGTATATCCCAAACATATCCTACATACATCATGATGCATATCTGATGTTTCACAACTTCAAGTAGAATTTGATTGTTGCATACTATTTTTTTGTTAAAATAAATACTAGCACGTTTGCACAGCAAAAAGGATTTGCTAAGCCAACTTGTATGTCCATAGGCAACAACAAGTTTACTATTTGAAAAAAAAAATAATTGCACACTACAATTGTCACTGTGAAAGTTCCACAGTCGCAATAGTGATGATTGATGTATTTGCCACTTCAATTTTGGCTGCATATATGCATGCTCCCCAAAAGATGAATGAGTAGTCAACAAATCCAATCTCTCAAGGATTGAGATTACTCCTTTCCACTTGAGCTAGAGCAATTTGCATCTGTTGTCCAACTTGTTATGGAGCTTTTTATCCATTAATTTCCTTGTAGCAGGGACATTCTTACACTAGCCATCCTTAAACTAACAAAAAGTAAAGGGGCGATTTGAATTTTATGTATAAACCTCTAATAAAGTGACAAGCTATTCTATCTTACAATAAGTTTTTACAATTGGCAACGAAAAAGTCATATACACTTTTCTTTTTCATTTTCTTTTGTTAAAGAAATATTGCTTTTTCAGCTTTTCATAATAAAACATATACTACTTGTATGTGTCTTAATTTTGTCCTTTTTTCCTTCAACTTCAGTATGGCTAGATCAAGTAACATGCACAACAACTTTAGTCATTAAATGCAGTATAGATCACAATTTGTATTTCAGTTGTTTTTCTAATTTTTTCTTTAGATATGGAATTTTATGTTTCTACTGAGATACTGGTATGTAGTTAACTTGACATTTTTTATATGATGTACAATACAACTATATAACAAACTATAGAATATTTACATATGAATCATCTTAATTACTC
This sequence comes from Eleocharis quinqueflora, assembly GCA_964058865.1. Taxonomy (NCBI): domain Eukaryota; kingdom Viridiplantae; phylum Streptophyta; class Magnoliopsida; order Poales; family Cyperaceae; genus Eleocharis; species Eleocharis quinqueflora. The sequence continues at coordinate 54,850 of CAXKVX010000643.1, read as the reverse complement.
TTTTTCTAATTTTGAAATTTGAAAAATGTGGCAAAAGAAATCAAGATAAATTTCCTTACAAACATATGCACTAGTTAATATAATTCTGCAGCAAATTTATTTTGTGATAACTCGTGATGCAGCTATCTTTTTTATAACATAATATATAACAAAGCAATTTGTTTAATAGAAATGGTTCTTTTATTTTTATTTTTATTTTTTTGGAATAAAAACTCTTTGAACATTTCTTTTTCAAATTATGTTGCCATACTGCTCCCAATTGACAGGTTCATCCCCCCTCTCAACTCGAACATCTTACAGCTCTCGGCAGCCTATAAATATGGACAACATATCTAATACACAAAGACTCAAGTTGTTGTGCATAGTGCATGTAATAAGAATAAAAGGCTTCCAGATTCATAAATTAATTTTAACAATGCAGTCTCAGGTTCTTAATGCAGGGGAAGGAACGGCTCTTTTTCGTATGCCAAGAGTAAGATAACATTTAAAATTTTCTTTTTAGTTTTTTTTTTCCTTGAGCCTTCTTGCTTAGTCTTAAGTAGCACCTCATATATGATCAAATCCCTTTTGTTGTCTGTCAGATAATTATCCACATTTCCTTTCTTTAGTATTTCCTCGGCACCTGGCACATATCTCATGCATATTTCATATATACTCATTATTGTAGTAGACAAAGTAAAAAAAAGCAGACATAAATTGAACACAGTAAATTTTGTTGATAGTAGTAAGCTTGTATGTTGATTAAGATAAGCACTATGCCAGTTATGATATGATATGTTGGACTTAACTAGCATGCATCAGTCCTTTTAAAATATAAAAAGATGCTTATTTTCACGTATTTGCATGTAATAATCTATGAATTTCTAGTTGCACAAATTTATTTATTCATTTTGTTTTTGCAGAATGAGATCCAGCAGCTACAGAGGTCCCAATCCGATACATCATTTCTCTCATGCGAAACCGAGATTATTAAGTGTGAATGCTGTGGTATGGAAGAAGATTGCACTCCTACATACATATCTAGAACGCGCGGATGCTTTTCTGGTAAATGGATTTGTGGCCTTTGTACCGAGGCATTTAAAGAGCAGCTGAGCAAAGATCCCTCCATTTCCAATGAAATGGCTTTGGAGGCACACATGGTTGTGTGCAAGAAATTTAACAGCACAATTAGGCTAAACCCCAACTTTTATCTAGCCAGTGCAATGAGGGATGCCGCAAAGAAATGCTTGGATCGAAGGAGATCGCTTGATTCGTGCGTTTCAGTTTCAGCGAAGAGTGAAGGACATGCTGGTGCAAGTATTGTGGCAGAAGTGAAGAATAGTAATTAAGCCATACATTTAGGTGATTGGTTAAGCTACTTAGCATCTCTCCTGAATATACTTGGAAGTTTCTATTTTCATTATTCTATTATTCTCTATGTTGGTCTGGTGGTACTTTAATTCAGGGTTAAGAGGGGAATTGAAGCATAGTTTCTGTGATGCGAATATGTTTAATTAAGTTTTAGAATAAAAGTTGTGTATTGATAAGTGAATTTGGACAGTTTGAATTTTATGTTGGCTATTGGGGGGGGGGGGGGGGGGGGGGGGGGGGCAGGGGGGGAATTAAGTTATGATATTTGAACTTCATGTTATAATTTTTAATTTTAGGTCTTTGAAAGAGCAGATAAGATTGACTATGGTAAAAGAAAAGAAAAATGCCTGATTACATGTGAGTGGATTATTGTTTTACGCTGTATCCTATCTATTTATTTACGTTTTTCTAAGATGTTTCTATGTTTGTCAGTCTTTTCAAAATATTCAGTTCATTGAATTAATATAATCTTAATAGAATTCATATCCGTTGTTTTTTGTTCATTTTAGATCAGACCGTCGAGATTGAAAAACATATAGATGAGAGAAAAAAGAAAAATATTAGTTAGATCGAAACTTGAAAGTGTTTGGTATTTTCATTATAAATCTGAAATGCTTTATAATTGCTAATCAGATAGTTGAGTGATATTTATATTCTTTAAATATTTACCACTTACACTCTTAATTCAATTATCTTTTATGCAATGTTATGAGAAATTGACGATTATGAGCGTAACTCATGAATAATCGCAAGAATAAAACTTTAAAATTATTTTTAGAATGCAGAACACATTTTCCATCATTATGTTCATTGTTTCTTTTTATTCTAAATCACATCTCCGCTTTTCTGATTGTTTGTTAATCCGCATGTGCTTAAAGATGCCAATGAGTTTATCAAAGGATGAGTACATTTTTTGCTTGTGATATTTAGGTCCCTTCAATTTTGAAATTATTATATGGTTCCGTATTCCTGCACCATTTAGACTTCAACCTACATTGTTCTCAATTAACCCTCAAATTACCTTAATTGCTCGCTTCACATTCCATTACAGGAAAAAAAATCAGGTCATCCAATGCGTCTTGAAATTCAAACAAGAAAACTTGAAATTCAAAAAAGAATACCATAAAAAAGCAAGCATGGGTACACTAACTTGAAATAGGCAAGGCCACGGTAACTTATCACATGTCCAGATCCTACAATAAGTATTTGGATCATAGCTACAAAAGAATTTGAATTCTCTAATCCCTTCTTCCATATCCCTAAACCCATCAATTAATAATCAAATAAACCTCCGATTACTTCAGAATAAATGAACAAAATATGAACTCTTAAAAGCATGAGTTTAAACAGAAAGTTCTCTTTTCTGACTAGTACTTTCTTGAACTCAACTTCCAGGTTCAGTTTGCACCAGAGAGACGTGTATCATGGAGGATATAAATATGGTGAGGGGCCACTTGTCAGAAATCCTTTTAGGATATAATGTATCTCAGCATCATCTTCATCAGAGAAGTAACCCTCTTCATATATTCCGGCACCTGAATACAGAAAATTAGATTTTTAATTGAACTTTTACCATAGAGCAACATGTTAAAAAGACCATATATAATTTCAGTACAAGCAAATTCTGGTATGGTGGTACATGCATTGATGTACAGCTATACCTGGAAACCCAAAAATGCAGAATACCAACAAGTTGCGCATAGAAATTTTAGCCCCAGATTATGGAAACAAAAATCAACTATGAATTGCACTAATTTGGAATGTTACGAAGCTAACAATCAAAATACAAGGTTTCTGGTACTATACAACAAGGTAAATCATAACGTGGATAAAATAAGCTTTTCCATACCAGAGCATTGTATCAGCGTTCCACGTTCAATACCCAGATTTTCGCTCCTTTCTTGCTTCTCAGTTTGACCAAGCTGTTCTTCCATGAGATGGTATGTCCCTTGAGGAATGATGAAGTGGCTACACTCTGCAATACCTCCATCTGACGTTGCATATTTGGCCTCTGCAATTTTACGAATTAGCAGTGAACATAACAAAACTAAAGAAACTTGGAGTCTCATATTATGGAAACAAAAAATCAAATGTGAGTTGAACAAATTTTGAGGGGTATCAAACTAACAATCGATACAAAGTTTTTGATATTATACAACATTACAACCAAGGTAAATCATCATGTGAATAAAATAAGCTTAGCCATACCAGAGTATTGTATCAACTTTCCACATTCACCCAGATTTTCGCTCCTTTCTTGCTTCTCAGTTTCAGCAAGCTGTTCTTCCATGAGACGGTCTGTCTCGTGGGGCATGATCAAGTGGCTACCCTCTGCCATACCTCCACCTGATGTTGCATGCTTGGCATCTGAAAATTTACGAATTAGAAATAAATATAAAAGAATAAAGCAACAAATATATAAGCTATGAAAAAGGTAATGGTAGAAGTACCAAGGTCTTGGTACCATTAAAAAAATGAAACAATGAACACATGAACAAAAAGTACATCTTATTAGAACCTTCCAAGAAAGTATCTACCTCACCAGATAGTGTCCTAAACTCCACATGCTCCTTGAATGCATTATATGTATTAACTTTCAGAAAAAAATCTCAATCATACGCTCTCTATCTTAGTCTTTACTAGATTTCTGATATATGTATTAACTTTCACAAAGGCTGGATTCTAAAGTTTTTTATTTAATCCAGAAAGGTAAATCAATCATAAGACGAACAAGAGAAGCTCAGCCTCACCAGAGTTTTGTACCAGCGTCTCAAATTCACGAACCAGATGATCCACACTATCTACCTGTTCCTTGACTAGACTGCTAGACCCCAACTGGCTTTCACTCATTACTCGCTCCTCAATTTGGCCAAGCAGTTCTTCCAAGGAATAGTTTGTCCCTTGAGAAATTATCAGAGGGGCCCTCTCCATCATAACTACTTCTGATGTTGCATGGTTTGCATCTGAAAAAATCATGAATCAGCAGTGGATATAACAGAATTAAGCAAGAAATATATGAGTTTTGACAGAGGCGAAATGATAAATTGCCAACGCTTTGGTACCATAAAAAAGAAAAAAAGAAGAAATAAAGCATGAACAACACATGAACAAAAAGAGACAAATCTTATTAGAATCTTCGAAGAATTTCCCAACTCACCAGATGGAGCATGTGCAATATGTCCCTCATGCTCCCTGCATAGTGTACTTTGATTTGTATTAGACGTTGTAAGAAAGCTAGTGGGAATTAACTTCATGCCCATTGAATAGTGTGCTCTGTGTGAACGGATCCTTCCTGGGAGTGTGGCGTTTCTTTGGAGTGAAGGGAGCTCTTTTGAGTTTGAATTCGGTGTATTGCCACTAGAATGAACCAAGTAAAATAATCTGATTAAGTTCATTGTTTACTTTAAATAAAAATAACTACAAATAATAATCCACAGATCAAGATGGTGGAACAAAAAAACATACTTCTGAATGGTAGCTGATTGCTGAGTGCCATTTGGTGCTGAAATGTTGTTTCGTGCAAGCACTGTACCTGGCTTCAGAAGCATATTAGAGTTAGAGGAGGCTGCCCCATCTATCCTGGCTCTCTTCTTCCCATGAATAGGATACCCAGAGGAGAACTTGCTCCTCTTATTTGTTATGTCAGTTAAGATGTTGTCCATTGGCAAGACACCAACATTCTGCATGCATGAAAAGAATAAAGTTCTCGTGAGCCAAATAAAGCAACCAATCCGTACACATTAACAATACACGAACCCACATGAAACATGAGCAGAAATTTATAATAGAGATAAAAATCGAGGATACGCCATAATCCTGCATACAAAAGGGAGTAAAATTTGAGGTTATCATCAGAGAAGGTCTATATATTCATTAACACTAAATATTAAGCATTGACCAGAAAGGGAAATTGAAATGTTTATATGTGCCTTCCAATATGTACGATTTCTAGGGATTGCCTAGTTTATATGGATATCCTTATAAGAGTAACAGTTTCCCCTGCAGAATTTACCAATCTATATAAAAGGATAAAAGAATTACGGGTATCTTGAATAAATGACATATTGATTCAGAATTAGCAGACCAGAAAGAAGAAATAGCAGGCACAAACAAAACTGAAAGATATAGTCGTTATCTGTATGTGTCCAGCAAAATCAAAGAATAATTGAACAAGGGCACGGACCTGAGAAGGTACAGGAACGGGAACAAGAGTAGAATGCAAGACAGAATGCAGATTTTCGCTCGTTTCTTGCTTCTCAGTTTCACCAAGCCGTTCTTCCATGAGACAGTCTGTCTCGTGGGGAATGATCAAGTGGCTACCCTCTGCCACACCTCCATCTGATGTTGCATTCTTGGCATCTGAAAATTTACGAATTAGCAGTGAATATAAAATAATTAAGCAACAAAAATATAAGCTATGACAAAGGTAATGATAGAAGTACCAAGGTCTTGGTACCATTAAAAAGAAATGAAAGCATGAACACATGAACAAAAAGTACTTCATCTTATTAGAACCTTCCAAGAAAGTATCTACCTCACCAAATAGTGTTGGTCCTAAACCCCACATACTCCTTGAATGCATTATATGTATCAATTTTCAGAAAAAATCTCAATCATACGCGCTCTCTCTTTACTAGGTTTCTGATATATGTATTAACTTTCGCAAAGGCTGGATTCTGAAGTTTTTTTTATTTAATACAGAAAGGTAAATCAATAACAAGATGAACACAAGAAGCTCAGCCTCACCAGAGTTTTGCACCAGCGTCTCAAATTCACGAACCAGATGATCCACACTACGCTCTACCTGTCCCTTGACTAGACTGATAGGCCCCAACTGGCTTTCACTCATTACTTGTTCCTCAATTTGACCAAGCAGTTCTTCCAAGGAATAGTTTGTCCCTTGAGAAGTGATCAGGCACCCCCCTCCTCTTACAACTCCATCTGATATTGCATGTTTTGCATCTGAAAAAACCATTAATCAGCAGCGGTACAACAGAATTAAGCAAGAAATATATGAGTTTTGAGTTTTGACAGAGGCAAAATGATAGAAGTGCTGAGGCTTTGGTACCATAAAAAAGAAAAGAAAGAAAGCATGAACAGCACATGAACAAAAAGAGAGAAATATTATTAGAATCTTCGAAGAATGTTTCCAACTCACCAGATGAAGCATGTGCAATATGCCCCTCATGCTCCTTGCATAGTGTACTTTGATTTGTATTAGATGTTGTAAGAATGCTAGAGGGAATGCCCATTGAATAGTGTACTATGTGCGAACGGATCCTTTCTGGGAGTGTGGCGTTTCTTTGGAGTGAAGGGAGCTCTTTTGAGTTTGAATTCGGTACATTACCACTAGAATGAACCAAGTAAAATAAACTGATTAAGTTCCTTGTTTACTTCAAATAAAAACAACTACAAATGTTAATCCACGGATCAAAATGGTGGAACAAAGAAAGATACCTCCGAATGGAAGCTGATCGCTGAGTTCCAATTGGTGCTGAAATATTGTTTCGTGCTAGCACCGTACCTGGCTTCAGAAGCATATCAGGGTTAGAGGAGGTCGCCTCAGCAACCCTGGCTCTCTTCTTCCCATGGATAGGATACCCAGATGAGAACTTGCTCCTCTTATTTGTTATGTCAGTTAAGATGTTGTCCATTGGCAAGACATGGACATTCTGCATGCATGAAAAAATAAAGTTCTTGTGAGCCAAATAAAGAAACCAATCCGTACACATTAACAATACACGAACAAACATTAAATATGAGCAGAAATTTATAATAGAGATAAAAATCGAGGATTTGCCATAATCCTGCATACAAAAGAGAGTAAAATTTGAGGTTATCATCAGAGAAAGTGGATATATTCATTAACACTAAATATTAGGCATTCACCAGAAAGAGAAATTGAAATGTTTATATGTGCCTCCCAATATGTACGATATCTAGGGTTTACCTAATTTATATGGATATCCCTATAATAGTAACAATTTCCTCTTCAAAATCTAACTATCTATATAAAAAATTTATGGATATCGTGAATAAAACACATATTGACTTAGAACCAGCAAACCGGAAAGAAGAAATAGCGGGCACAAACAAACCTGAACGATATAGTAGTTATCTGTATGTATCCAGCAAGACCAAAGAGTAATTGAACAAGGGCACAAACCTGAGAAGGAGCAGAAGCAGGAACAGGAGTAGAATGCAAGACAGAATTCAGATTTTGAGATTTCATCTCCTTCTCTGTACCTTTCATGCCAGGTGCAGGTGTCAGCTTCGGCTTTAGATATTTGGTCCACCTGTGCCAACAGCTGTAGCCATTCCTATCTAGCCCCATCTTTTCTCGAACGCTCATCCAAGAGCGTTCCCCTTCGTGTGCCACATAGGCAGCCAATAACGCATCTTCCTCCTCCGTCCAAGGTCTCTTGTTATTCCAATGATCCATTGCCAAGAAACTGAATACCTGCCAACAAATTGTTCAACGAAATAAACATTCAAAACTACACAAAAAAAGAAATAAATCATTCAATTGAAAAAAAAAAAAAATCTCGAAATTACCCAAGGACCACTGATGTGATATGAGAGAAAGCGGATCAAGATCACCGAGTGAGTAGATGGAACCGACGCACGAAGCAGGCGGAGTGAGCGGAACGAGAGCGACGACAAACGAGACGAGTTTTGCGGCGGCGTTCGAATCAGAAGAGAATGAGAGGCGGCGATGCGAACTGTCGAAGAAATATGAGACTTCCAATGTAATAAATAAAATTCCCGATGGCTTGGAATAAATAATAATAGAATAATATATAGGAGATTGAAATAGGGTTCGTCTTAATCCAACGATGTTAGTGCATCAGCACCTTGAGAAGTGAAATCAACCGTTTGATATGAAATGGGACCGTTGCACTAGGAAATGAAGAAAGGGGCTGGAAGAATAAGCATTGGGCTGGGCTTAGAAGTAAAGAAAGGCGGGCTGATGAGAGTAATGGGCCCATTGATTATGTAAAAGGATGGATAAACACATGAGTGCACTTTTGAATGTGCACTTACATTTTTAACCGTTGGATTAGTGAATTACTTTGAGATTATCACAAGCTGGTCAAAAGCACTTATGCTTCTTGCCTTCTTTAATTACAGGAATTTATCTCTGCTGGGAAAGAAATAATGGTTTAGAAGCAAATGGGGCCCACCAGTTTAGAAAACTGAACCGAAGCGCTTAGTCACTGTCTCACTGATTTATACTTCTCATTTATTATCTCAAATACTAGTACTATCTTAATTTTTTTCTACATCAAAATACATAGCTAATTATATGACTTATTAATAAAAAATAGGATAAAAGCTTTTTTCATTAACAGTGATTTTATTAAAATTTTCATATTTTTTTTATGGATTTGATATAAAGCAAGATTATTATACTTTGCAAAGCACGCGTTTTGTGTCATTGAATTTTGAACTCTTTGCAACAAAATAATCTTGACATGAAATTTAATAATTCAAAATTACAAAACACGTGCTTTGCAAAATATAATTGCCTTGCTCATGTGATATATATATTTTTAGAATTTTCTAGTTATGTTTAATGATTTCCTAGTTATGTACTATCTCGAGATTAGTGTCTTTAAATCTCAACTCTCTAAAAAATTTCGTGCCTCGAGATCAATGTCTTTTAATCTCTACTCCATGCAGTTTATCATGGCAAGGGGCGGAGCTACTCAGCTACATGAGGTTAGGGAGGGGCAACCGTCTCATTCTGAATTTTTTTTTTTTTTGCAAAATAAGCTTGAGTATTTGTACGATTTGTTAAACTTTTTTACAAAATAATCATGTATATTTAAAAATGTGCATCATTTTGCCCCTCTCTGGAAAAAAAGTAATAGATCTTGCCCCTTTCTGACGAAAATCTTGAATCCGCCCCTGATCATGGCCGTTTGTTCGTGAGCTGATTGTGTTTGTATAGTAGGGGCGGATTCATTCATGAGCAAGTTTGAGCTAGTGTTCGGATTTAGTTTTCAAAGAACACATAATTTAGAGTATTTTTAGTTATTTTTGTAGTGAAAATGAACTTTTAATTGCATTTAGTATATTTTATTGAATTCTTATTCGAATTTGATCTCAATTTCAATATTTGAACTTAATCGTATTCGAGCTTAAAGTATCTGCTGGAGAATACAGAAGGTGTTATGAATAACGCCACAGTAGAGAATAAAGGTGTTACGAATAACAATAAATAAAGTGTGAAACGTTTCATATATATTAAATGCGATGTGACATAACTAAAAATCTAACACACTAAACCATTTTCATATTTGCATAACTGTAATTTGTAAAAGAAAGGTAAGCCATCAATAAACGTAAAATTTAAATGTCGTACTCATAAATTATAATTTCAATCATTAAATGAGAAATTATTAGGTGGTTAATTAGGTGCCATGCGTACCAACGCCAATGGAGAAAGCAACACCTTGGAAAGGAACAGTACCAATCATACCTCATAACGAATGTGGCTAATTTTGAGACTCATGATAAATTACTACTAAACCACAAATCTTGTGTAGTCATGTTTTAATTCTTGATTTTTTTTTTGAAGTTCCTAACACCACAAATTAATTATTGTTTTAGCACAAATGATTGCACGGCAGGATTTCTTGAACACTGCTAAACCTGACAAAGACCTGGATGTATATATGGTCTAAAAAGGAAGCAATATTTCACATATTTACTTAATTAGGATGGCAAAAAAAATAATGGATTTCCTCCTTGAAGAAACAACAAATGGGTCCATATTATAGGTTGTTATTGTGCTATCAAAGAAAGATATATATTATATCCATGTCATTAATATATTATTAAAAAGATATCTGTTTTCATTAAGTGGAAAAATGAAATTTGATCATACTATTTCAAACCTATTTTGACAAGCAAAAAGGTAAATCATTGAAATTGGATGAATCCAAACCATAGCAAAGGTGATCCTCCTTTGTTTTCTACTTTTCTGCCTCCCTTCAAATAGAAATAATCTATTTATGAAAAAGAGAGGGACCAGTGTAGAAAAATGAGGGCTTCAACTCAAAGGCAGATAGAGGTGCAAAGGGATCGGATACAGATGGATAATAGTGTTACTGTATTCGTATCCGCTATTATTTTTCGAATATGAATACGGATTCGGATAGTTTCGAATACAGATACTGATCGGATGATAAACAGATACGGATACGAATCGGATACTAAACGAATATAATTCGAATAATTAAATGGAATGAGTACATTATGAAAAAATCATTAATATATCATTATTCAATAATAAATTAATTTAAATTATATTATAAAATAAATTTAATGGGATAATTAAAATGTTGCAATGAGTAGTGTCTTTATAATTCATTTTTCTAATATTATCGATAAATGAAACAATTAAATAATTAATTTACTTAGCTATAAAAAAAAGAAACATAAATACAATGGACTTGGGCTGTCATATTTCGCGGATATCCGAAAATCCGTAAGTTTCGAATTCGGATAATTATCCGAATTCGTATTCATATCCAATTCAAAATTCGAAACTGTATCCGTATTCGGTAAAAAATTATCTGTATCCATATCCGAAAATATTCGATATCCGTTAAAATTCGGATCCGAATCCGGATAATCGAATAAATATCCGATCCGATTGCACCCCTGAAGGCGGAGCAAGATTTAAATTATAATGTATAAGCATCCATTAATATATTTGGTATTTCAAGAAACCAATTATCTTGAAATACTGTTAATTTTGTGATTGTACTAAATAGTATAGATATGATTCTGACAAGATTTAGATACTTTCTAGAATAATTATTTTATAATAGAGACTTGTTTCAATGAAACAGATGGAGTATCCTCTCACTCTCTATTAAAAAACAAGAAATCAATTATCGTTCTACAGTTTTACAGTTTACCATTTTTTTCATTACTTAAAATCATACGGAGCTCCAGAACTTTCCTTCCCTTATTATATCTTCGCCTTGAAGCAAGACTACAAATTATTATTATTCAAATTTAATGTCTCACCTTTTTCTTTCCAATTTTGAGCTTGTTCCCATCAATATTTCAATGCAATTCAACCACACTTTTTTATTCTTTCTACCCAAACAAAAACTAATTTATTGAACAAATATTAGAAATAAATTACAAAAATCATACCCCAAATTAGTTTCCCACTCCTCAATAAAGAACCTGGTGCTGACTGGCGAGTTTTTTTTTTTTTTTCAAAATTTACAAATACATTTTGCATTCTACTGAGAGTTAATTTGAATAATTCAAGTGCATGCTCATATTTCTCATTTATTGGCAGCTTAACAATATATAATTAATAATTGTAGGGTTAATAATAAGAAAATGTATACAAACTCGCAGTCAATCACCAAAATTATGCAAAATATTCTTCTACTATAGATATTATCATAGTTTTGTGCTGGAAAGCTGATACGTAGATACCACAATTGTCACACCCCAGAAATAATGACTAAGTTAAGGATGTAAAATCCCGCCACGTGTACTTGATTTCAAGTACACGAAAGGCTTAGTTGACCACTCAGAAATATAAATAATAATAGTTTATTATGCTTTATATAAGGAAAAGCACACACATTTCACACACAATACATGAACATCCAACAAATATATATGTAATCCAGCGTCAGAATACAAGGTTTACAGCGGAAGCAAAACAAAAGTAAAATACATTCTGAAGAGGGCGATCCCATCAAAGGATGTGGGACCGACCCTAGCTAACCTACTACACACTAATCCTAACAAAAGGAATAAAAGAAAACGCATGAATTGATCCACAAAACGGAAGACGCTGGGGACTCCATCCTAGCGCTCTCCTCTGAACAGCAAAAGAACTCCTGCTCCTTACCTGGACCCCACAACCAACCGTGGAACGTGAGTAAATTATAAAAATTTACTCAGTGTGGATTAAGGTCCAGCCTTTGGGATTATATCCGATTCAAGGTTGGACCAAATCACATTTACTGAGAATACCTATATTTAGTTACTACACCTGACTTGTATTTAGTTTAACCATTAATCAATTTAAATAATTAAATCTATCCAAGAGACGATACGAGAAAGAAACCCAAAATATTTATGAGGATTAGTAGTATACAATACTAGTAAGGAAAGATATCAAACTCCCAGACAAATGTTCAAAGAATCAAATTTTAGAACCCCGAGTGTAGGACTTCAGGATTCGCCCCCTTAGACGGGTCTAGTATGTCAGCCGCCAATCTAAGGGTATCGTTAGACGGGTCTAGTATATCAGCCGCCAATCTAACTTAATTCTGAGTTTCCAGAACGAAACGCCCTGGTAATAGCATGAGCGGCTATAAAAGCACACACTCGATCAAAAGCGAACCGAGAAGCCTACCTTACAAAGAGAAAATAATAAACATAAACTCTCGGTCTCAACCGTCATACAGAAATAAGGAACCGACTACCCGTTTAAGTAACAATAATAAAGGGAACTCCCTGTACCAACCAGGGGCCAAAGGGGAGCCCCAGACTTCCTCTGTACCAACCAGGGGCCAAAGGAGGAAGTCCTTCGAATATTAGGAGATCCCGAAACATCGGCTAATAGAAATATAAAGAACGGAATAGCTCCAATACGTCACATATGACACGCATACTCTAAACTGAGAAACCGAACCTTAATCACTTAAGGAGGAAGTATTATAATAATATAATAAGGATCTTGAGAATAAAACTCTCTAACTGGCACTACGAGTCATCAAGTGATGATCATCGTTGGTGAGGATTAGTCGAATGTCCTTAAGGACATCCCGTTGAGAATATCCCATGGGCTATGTCAGACACCATGACACATACTCCCTCCACGATGCCCTCAGACTACATCCAAACCTAAAACTCACCGGCCCGACTCTCATCACTCCCGACGAGTATAGATATATAATATTTATACGCATCTACCTATAAATAGCCTAATAGCCTATATGATCCGTATACCGGATCTTACGTGCAATATGAATGCAGATGACATGAAATGCAGGTAGGTCTCAATCATTGGTACAGTTACCAGCATGTAAATATGGCAGTTCAAGTCTACGGCCTGATTAATTATTGTTGGTAGTTGGTACCGCAATTTAGTTTAGGTAAGTCTGGTAGGTCATATTAAAAGAGAAAGGAATATAATCCCCAGAAATCCACACCTGGAAAGAAGTGCTAGCTACTCTATCGAAGGATCTGTTGCGTCCACGCTGACCTCAGCGTCGTATGCAGCTGCGCCAGTCTCGTCCCCTGTGTGCGGGTCCGAGTCGACTAGGTCTCTTATTTATTTATTTCGAGTTTGTTTAATTAGTCGAGGGACTTGTAACATATTAAGTGAAATCAAATGACAATGTAACGGTGTTTGAGACGTCCTTGATGCTCCTAATTTATTTTATTCAATATTATTACTTAGTCAAGTCTTGCGTGCAGTGTTCCCGGCTGCACAGTGAGTGTGGGTACAATCACTTGTTTCTGTCCTTTTTATTTAAATGTGGTTCTGAGTGTGTTACTATTCTCATTATTCAATGTGACGTCAGGACGATAAGGCAAAGAATGTAAATAACACATCACGATGAAAGCATGTTATAAAATCAACTACTTTTAGTTGGACTTTTATTATTTAACTAATCAAAAGAAGAAACAAAAATAGTTAATTATATACTAACGAATATGTGTAATTATATTAGTTATGCGTTTATAGAGGAATTGATCAATATATATCTATCATTGAATTTAAATATTTACTTAGTCATAATTATGTGTATTTTTATGTATTGTATTAATGTTACTTATATACTTATATGTATCGCCTAGAAGGTATTATATGTATTATAATTAATTAGTCGTCTTACTCTAGATATTCGAGTGTTTTTCATATGTAGTTTAGATGTACAATATATTATATGTGATATATAGAGAAATTGATCAATATATAATATTATTTATATAATTATACTTAGTTCGATATGGTTGGTGGTGATTCGAGTGTACCTAATTAAATATATATTTATATATATAAGTTCATATATAAGTATATATATACATATATATATATATGTATAAACATATAATCATATATAAACTTGTATACATGCTCGTATATATGTAATTTATTATTTGGTTATTTTGTATATATATTTATGTGTGTATATATATCTATATATATATATATATTTATATCTATACATTACACTTAGTAACACTTATAATTACTTAATTATATTGTTTAGTATTATGTCAAGTTTAGTTACTTAATTTATTCGTTACGCATTATTAATAAATCAAGTGTCATCATGTCAAATACTACGTCGTGCCAAACTATTATCCTACTATGTAACTGAGCTGTATATTATACGTTATATTGTTTATTGTGATAAATATAGTATAGAAAATATATAGAAACACAAGTTGGTTATTTTTAATTTATGTTTGGTTTGTGTTAATCCTGAGTGGGATCGGAAGCCCGAGACTCATACGTCATCGCCGTAGCTCTCGCTGCACGGGCTTATAATCGTCATTTCCCCAATATACCTTTCTCGGTCCTTTTACTTATTCGGGTCTAGTTACTAAGTATTTTGGACCGGGCCGCTAATTTTGTAGTATCTGTACATACCCAATTCGGCCCAAATAGAGCCCAAGTGCAAAATATTTAGAACTATTGTACTTGTTCTTATTTAAGCCTAAAAGGTCATGTAGTATTTGATGGGTCAAAAACAAGGAGTTTCACGGGGCCAGCCACCACCTCTGGCCCAGTTTTATGTTCTCTGTAATACACACAAACCACCTAAACATAGTAAGCCCACAACGTAGCAACAAGGCTGCCAGCATTGGTGTTGGCCATACCAGTGCGGGTACAGGTAGGTACATACACGTTCAGGCTACCAGTAAGCCTATTATTATAACAACATTCAACTAATGGGGTGTTCTCCCTTAGTAGGCACAGTTTTGGTTCTGGGCGAGAAACAAAAACAGTCATTCTTAAACAACATACAGACAAGTTACAACATGCAACATCATACAGACAGGTAGCGCAAAGCACAGAAAACAGAAAACCCGCAGAACAGTAATGTTGTCAATGTTTCAAAGGTTACCAGTAAGAAGGTGTTGTTTCGTTCTTTCTAGGGTCGTGACCTGAACTGAGGCACCGTTATGCCAATGGTTTCGAGCTTCCTCCTCTTCCCTGCCTTGATCGAGTTTACAGGAATATATTTCAGCAGTTCGAACGTTATTTAATGGTCAAATCTCAACGCATGAGAACTAAATCGCAAGAGGAGGGCAGGAAAAAGAGGATCCCATATTTATAGGCGTCACGAGGCGGTTTTTTAAACGTGTCTGTGTGCGCGAAATAGGGGAAAATCATACAACCCACTCGAGAATTCGAGCTGAAAGTCAGAGGAAAGTACAGGGGTTCATAATCTGTTTTAAATGCAAAGTGCCGTTGAAACGACAAGAAAATCGCGAGAGAAAAGGGGAGGTCAGTGCATTAATGAGAGTAGGGATTGGGCAGCTTACGAGGTGCGCAGGGAAATGGAGCATTATGGTTGGCGGTGAAAGGAACAAGAGGAGAAAGTGAAGGGCGCGGGTCCCAAGACAGAGAGAATCTCTGGTTTTCTAGGCTGAGGGTGTGGGCCCCGCGGGGGAAAAGAGAAAAAGAAGGAGGGAAAAATAGGCAGGGAAAAGGGTGTGGGCCCCGCGGTTTGATAGGATGCAGGGGTGTTGGAGTCCCAAGGAAGGAAAGGGAGGGAGAGAGAGAAGAGGACGCCTCGGGAAGAGGCGAAATGGGGGAGACTCGAGGCATCGCACGGATCGGGTGTGTCTCTGCCCTCGAGCCAAATTCTGTGGCAGTGTATTTTCTTAGTCCTTTACGCCATTCCTTTTACCCGTTTCACTGATCTATACATGTCGGCGCTCCTTAAGATCGCGAAAAAAAAATGGTCTCGAGTACTTCGCCTGCTTAGTCAGAGGGGACTTTCTGTGTTCATTTTCATGAGGCCTTTTGTGTAGCGCACCACTGCTAGACTCTTTTTATCTAAATGGGTCGAACTGGGTCGTGACGTGGGTTGGGATTTATTCTGCAGGATTTATATGCGGATTTAGGGTCGGTTGGGGCCGAATTTGGTGTAAATTTGTGTGGCAGGTTATTGATAAGGTGGAAAATCGATCATACGGGTCATGCGTCTTGTTATATAATTCTAACACTATGTTAATGCAGGATTTGAAATCTAAATGTGCTTCTAAGGAGAGAGAAAAAAAATTCAGTAGGAAATCAACATTTTGAAAATTTGTAGGTACATAAATTACGTGCTAAATTTGTATAAAAATAATCCGGTTTAACACTTCATTTATTTACCGAAGAATTTGTATTATTCGTTAATCCGGTTGCGTTCGAAAATTTCACGGGTTTCACAACAATCGATATTGACTATCAATACACATATTATTATGGGGTTTTTTTAGTTACTATACACATTATTTGAGTTATTATGCATATAATTTTTGTACTGAAATAATTATGCATGTTATTTTTTGTATTGAAATAGTTATGCATGTTATTTTGTTAACACGCGTAATAATTTTTTCAGTACAAAAATGATGAGCATAATAACTCAAACAATGTCTATAATAACATGAATATCGATAATCGATATGAATTATGATATCTACATAACATTTTCCTTTGTGCTAATAGGTGGGTCATAAATACAATTCCGTCGTAACAATCGGTCGCTGTTTAAGAACCTATCCGATAAATAATTTTCCCTTTTAATGCCAGTTCTAATATAGCCTTTCTTTTTTTGAAGAAAAACATGGAATTATAGCCTTTCTAAAGAAGGAGCATTAAATGTTAGTCAGGTTCACGTAATTTTCCACCCATTTCTTTCACTAATGTTAGTCAGGTTCATTGTAATTTTCCACCCATTTCTTTCACTGGTCCCATCAAAATACAATAATTGAGTGATGAGTTTACCCCTCTTTTTATTAACTAAATTTTCATTAGGTTTATTCTGATAATAAGGTTGTAAGTTGAACGGGTTGATCACTAGAGAGTAGGGCTGCTAATGGATGAGTTTCAGTTCATGTCCAGCTCAGCTCGCTGATGAGGAGTTGAAGTACATGACTAAACCAAGTCCATAATTATCTACTAATATCCAGTGATCTAGTCCATGTCCAGTGATGTGAGTTTTACTAATCTTAGTTGCTAGATAAAGGCTGCAAGTATACAATCATCTATTGTAATGCTTAGAGATAGGTCGGATTTAGTTACCAAATTCTAATAATTCTAATCTAAGTAAGATGTTGAGTTTTGTTATGAAGTAAAAGTTTGGTGTTGGTGTTATGCAATTTTGAGATTAAGTACATCAATTAACGACTTGAAGAATTAAGATGAGAAATTTAGGTTTCTAGGATTTCTATCCACTTGTTTATATCTACTTGGTTAATTAAAGGTTTGTTTTTGTATTATGGAGGCGCAATTAACAAGTTTGGTACTAAGGGATATTTCTATGTTGATACCATATCTAAACTAGAATAATTTCACCTTTCGGTACTTGGTCATCCTAGTCTAAATTCATTAAATTCTAATTGTCTTAATCTACTTAAACAATTGCAATTCACCTCTCGGTACTTGGTACAATTATTCAATTCAATTAAGTTAGCATATAGATAATAATCGTCACGTTTCGGTACTTAGATTACCATCTACCTTGTTACTTGTGGTCCGGATCTAACAATTCATTTTCTCAATTACAACCATTAAATCCTAAGTATGAAATTTGATCAAGATCACAATAAGCAATAAAAACAAGCAAAAGTCATAATAACAAAAACGATCATCATATCATAATACCAAGTAAGATACAAGCCAAGTTTCAAGTCTTCCTGAAAACCTAATGGAGAATTAGCCATTGATGGCCATTAAAATACAACTAAGCAAGTAAAAGAAAACAAGAGAAGTAGTGAAAGATTAAACCAAAGTGATGATGAAGTCTCTAATGGCCTTCTCTTCTTATTCTCTTTCTTCCCCAAAATCTATCTTTCTCCCAAAAGTGTAATGAAATTCTCTCTCTCCAAAGCATGTCCTAACCAGATATGAACCCCCTATTTATACAAGAATACATGAATCCCAAAATAACCTCTAATAAACTTCCCAAAATAAAGCGAAACTGCTCTGTCGACTCTGGTTACGGTCGTAATGAGTGCTGGAACCGCCAGAACATGTCATGAAGATGGCCGTGGGATCTATTATGGAAAATGTCGATTTTGGTTACGGCCGTAATGAAGGGTCATTACAGTCGTAATGAACTCTTCTGCATTAAAATGTGGCTAAGTCATGGAATATGAACTCTCGGGAAAACCCCATAACAACCGTAATGAGTGTTGGCTACGACCGTAATGGGTGTACTTAGCTCATGAGATGGCTAACAACTGGAATTCTGGGTCTCAAGATAGGGACATTACGGCCGTAATGGGCTGATCTGAAGAGGTTTTGGCTAAGTTATGGAATATGCAGTCTCGAAATATGGTGATTACGGCCGTAATGAAGGTCCTTACGGCCGTAATGGATGTGCATGCGCTTTGGATCTATTATGGGACATCACTACGACCGTAATGGATATGGTTACTACCGTAATGACTCATGTAACTGTCTTATCTCGCTCCCAACTGCTCCAAGTGTCCAAAAATAGCTTCTTGTGCTTCCATTACCTATTTTCTGCATTGTAAACCAATTCTAGGGAAGTAACTTGAACTTGAGACTAAACTTGGGTATTTTGACCTAAACCTATCGGACTTTGGCTTAAATTACACAAAATACCCTATGATTCTGGTATATAATTTCATCTTATCATTCAGTTCATCTTATAACCGAATAATGTCTAATATTTGTCCATAAGCTAACCATGCGGACATGATTTTGGACACCACAATGCACAATCCTCTTTAAATGAAAGCTCTTTCATCACTATATTGAATAACTTAGGTTTTTTTGTGCGAATAACTTTGTTCTCTTTTTGTGAAACAAAAAGTTAAAACTTGGTTTATCTATTGGGATGTTTGAACATATTTTCATTTAATTCTACAATGAGCTCGCAATTAGTTCACAATTCGTCCATGATTTGTCCACAATTAGTTCAGTTCAATTTTAACAATTTGACTTGGACTGAACTTTAACCAAGACCAAGAAATTGTCCATTCTATAAATGTTCAATAGTATTCAGCTCATTTTGTTCATGAACCGCCATGTTCATTAGCAGCCCTACTAGAGAGGGTTTAATCCACGTGTAATTTGAGAGACAAACATTCATGTTAAAAAAAAATAGAATTTATCTTTATATTATCAATAGATTAAAAACGAGTTATCATGATTAGCGTTTTTTTTTTTTAAATTCGATCTCATCAGAAATAGAAAACAAAAAAAATACAATATTGCTACATTATTTACTAGTAAGATCAACAAATGAGTTCATTTTCTGAAACTAAACTGATAGATTTTGATATATAGATTCACAAGTACTTCAGCAGAAATTCAGAATTAAGCTTGTACTAGAAGCGCAGAATTAGCACAAATAATGGTGAATCTTGCCTCTTTATGAATATATTCATGTTCGAATTTCACAAGGGTAATTTGAAAACTAAGATGGATAATGTTTCGTAGATACCACATTTGATATCAACTATTGATATCGATTTTATTATGCACATTTAGTTGAGTTATAATGCATATTATTTGAGGTATTATGCATATTATACCATAACTATTTTAGTACAAAAAATAACATGTATAACTATTTCATTACAGAAAATAACATGAATAATAACTCAAATAATGTGCACGATAATTCAACTAAAGATGCATAATAAAATCGACAACGTGTATAACTATTTCATTACAAAAAATAACATGCATAATAACTCAAATAATGTGCATGATAACTCAAACAAAGGTGCATAATAAAATCGGTATCAATAGTTGATATCAAATATGGTATCTACGTATCAGCTCCCAAGTAAGAAATGCTAGAGTTGATGAGAGCTTTTACTATTATATAAAAAAATAGTTGTTCTTACAAATTAATAGTTCTTATTTAATTTATTTGTTTCCAACTAATTGATCTTGATAAACTTCTATAATAACAAAGTTAGGCGAGCAAACAAATAGAAAAAATGGCAAGTATATTTAGCAAGGATAAGATCTCTTTCCATTGATGGAGAGAGAGGTAACAGCCTGGGGCCATTGTCTCCCCTTTAAAACTATTGATTCTATTTTTAGTGTACTTGTGAAGAAATTGGTTAACCATTTTAATTCTTGCTATTGATTATTGAACCACTACTAAGTAATAATTATACGGATCCTCAAATTTTTGCCATTCATAAGACTATGGCATGTTGAGATTCGTACGTACGCACGAATTTCGAAATTATGTAGACTACTGAATGAATACTTCATCTTACGAGTTCTCTATCGAGTTTTTTTGTGTAATAAGCTATTATGATATTGTTGTTTGTGATGATTATAAAGAATACGTATCATGGATCACACAATTTGTCAAAGTTTGCCTTAATTAATATGATCATGACAAGGTATCTTTAGTTATTAAATTCAAATAACAGATTTCCGTATTGAGCTTAATTATCATTTTGTTTAGGTCGTTCTATTAATCCAATAAGCTTAGTAATAGGATATTTTTAAGGAAAGCTTTATAATAGGATGCTTATGTACATTGATTCTTATTGCAAGTTCAATCTACATATTGAGATGTATTTTCCATAATTCAAATTATAAGCTGTATAATAATTAATTTTACGGCTTTTGATACATGACCAAAAATGCTGAATACATCTTCCAAATAACAAATAGTACATTTTCCATTGATTCTTTAAGGGGAAAATTTGGATACATAGAAGAAGATAGGTATACAGTATATTAGATACTTTGAGTCACTCTGAATCATTCGATCTTAATCTGTAGTGTGAATCTTGACGTATTTAACGGTTCATAAACTGACTTCTTAAAAAAATATCGGACAAAATATTGCAATAAAACCATGAATACTCTAGAAAATCATATATAAAATAAAGAATAGCTTTCAAATAAAATTGATTTTTACACCTAATAAAATTAGGTTTTTGGTGCTTAATAACGTTAACTATGCAAAATCTACTAAAATTTCTTTTCCGTATAATTGCATTCTTTTAAATTAAAATGGGATCAAGTCTTCCAATATTATATATTTTTAAAAGATTTTTTATTTGAATCTCAATTCTCAACCATTAACATTGAGGACATTAACATAATCATTATACCAATGACCTTTACTTCTTAATTTTTATCACATTTTAAAAGCCTTATGTTGAAATATCCTTTTGAAATTTATTCAATTGTAAAACTAAATACTTCATACCTTTTTTACGTGCTTGTATTGGTCCGGAAATGAGTTCAAGTAAAAAGTTATTGTGTATTTAATCTCATCCGAAATTTATTCAACCGACTTCGAAAATACGTGTTCAAACTGTTGAAAGGCGTCAAATTTTATTCGTGTGTTTGCAAACCATTGGTTCCTTTATTTTAAAATCATATTGTAAAAAAACGAGTATTTGAAAGTTTATTAAAAAAATTAACGGTTTATTTATACTAAATAAGCTCATAAAATAGTAACAAATTCAATATATAAATGCATTACTCATAAATACACTATTTGAAACTCACAAGATGGATTTTGAAATTTAAGTATACAAATTCTTTTTGTGAACTTAAATCTCATGGAGCATTCGTCAAAAATACGTGCTCAATAATTTAGTGTACCTTCCATTATAAGTTTTTCACTAATAATGTTGTGAAATAATTTTCACGGATAAAATATTTGTCTTTGTTTTTTGTACTGTTTACCTTCTTTAGTGCCGAAGCTTCCTCTTATTTACTTCTGTGGTTGAAATTTATACATTTTGTATTTTTTTTGTTTTGAGAAATAAAAAAAAATAAGGATCAAGCTCTCAAATTTTCTAATGATTACAAGTTGTGATCTGACAGCATTTTGTATATTGTTAATGTTCATCCATTTTGTTCGAAAAGGAAATTAACTTGTTGTAATTTATAATTATATCCCAACCTTAAAAGGTGATCAATAAAATCCGCAAAAAAAATTATGCCAAGTAGTGTAATATCTTATGAATTTGATATAAAATAAAATGCATGAGCTTACTTTCTTTCTAATAATGCACAACATAGGAAACCAACGCCATTTACCAACAAAAACAGCTAATACCGAATCTTCAGGAACCGGATCTGCTTGTTTCGATCTGGACCGTTCAAAACTCATCTAACGGTCAAAGCATTTGCCTCTGAATCAAATCACAACCGTCCATCCATGACGGTCGCAGGAAACAAGCAGGAATTTTACGAGCAGCAGATTCGGACCCGAATCTTCATTACAAATATTGCTAAAATATCTGTTGAAGCTTGTATAAAAAGATCATATTTCAGTTTCTTGAGGCCCTTGGGAAGAGAATAAGGCAAATGTTATATCCTCTCTAATTAAAAGATCATATTTCAGTTTCTTTTAAAATTAGTTCAATATATATTGTTATAAGTTGAAAAGGGTTGCATCCAGTGATGAACAAATGGAGATGAGGGATGTGATACTTTTAGCGAATGAAACGAAGATGCTTACCTAATACCGAGCTTGAAATGAAATGAAATGAAATGCTCATATTTTGTGTTCTTAATCTTCACACATTTGCTAACCAAGTTCTCACAAATGAAATTCGTTTTTTTTTTTTACTGATATCATTTGCATTAATATTGTGGGAGTTTTGGTGCATTGTGACTTGTGAGCCAACAAAACCAGGCAATCTTGATGGCATATTATTCCCATTTCGATTTGTGAAAATTAAACAAACGTGTGATTAATAGAAGCAACCATTTTTGTAACTTTTTTGGCAATATCAATCCGTCTAGTTATGGTAACGTCAACCTATATAAGGAGGAATTTACATGTAAAAAATGCATAAAAAAGTGTCAATAAATTTGAAAATAAATAACGAAAGCAATTAATTACTTTATATACATCGAGTAAAGCTAGAGTATTCTTAAGCTCACCATAAGCTAGGATATTCTTAAGCTCAGCAAGAAAGTTGGTGAGCTTAACTAAAAAAATTATAAAATCAAATTCAAATCAGAATTGTTGAAATCGGTCTACATAACGAGTGATGTGTTTGCATATTAAATTTATAACTTTTTATTTTATTTAGTGTAAATTATAACGGTCAAAATTCACAAAAAAATGAATGCATGAAAATAATTCATAAACATTTATGTTTTGACCGCTTGATTTTGTATTAAACAAATTTAAAAACTAATAAATTTGATATGTAAACGGGTCACTTGTTATGTAGATTGATTTCAACGATTCGAACTTATCATTTGAATTTATTTTTAATATTTTTAATTAAGTTCATCAAACTCCTTGATGAACTTAAGAACATTCTAGCTTTACTCATATAAATCATGCACCATAGAAACACAGATCATTTTATTTTATTTTGATGTGCATGAAGATCGAACGAAATCAACGTTATGAGTAAAAAATTTCTATCTCTTTCATCTCTCGACGAGTATCAAGATGATAAAAAAAATAATATTTTCTATATACATGTAATGTAATTAGATTGACATAAAATATATTTAGTGGTATATTTTTTTTCAATTACAAAAAATAAAATTGACCTAATCTGACACCAATTTAGCACTGCATATCTTATTTACAAATATTGCCAAATTCAAGCTTGCAGAGAGCAAGATTTTGCCTTCTTGTAGCCCTTGGAAAAAGCAAAAAAGTCTTTTTTTTTTATATATTTATAATTTGATAACATGAATTGTGTTAAAATACTTCACAAAGCTTAAAAGTTCATATATTTTAGGCATGGATCTCATATTCTAAAGTGCAAATCGAT
This sequence comes from Eleocharis quinqueflora, assembly GCA_964058865.1. Taxonomy (NCBI): domain Eukaryota; kingdom Viridiplantae; phylum Streptophyta; class Magnoliopsida; order Poales; family Cyperaceae; genus Eleocharis; species Eleocharis quinqueflora. The sequence goes on along the minus strand of CAXKVX010000643.1, from coordinate 30,511 downwards.
CTGAATCATTGAGAATTATGTTCATACTATAATCTATTTGAAGACTAAATTCTATATATATTTTTTACTATTTTGTCAGATATGGAAGTCTGCAAAATGTTAGATTAACTAATTTTATAACCATCCGATAAAATAGCAAAAATATATAAAATTGGAACTCCAAATAAATTTTGGTATGAAAGTATTTTGAATGGTTTGGATCGGCCAGTTACACTTTGAAATGCGAGAAACAAAATTTAGTTTATATGAACTTTTATGCTTTATAAAATATATTAGTACAACCTCTTGACAACATTAATCAATTTCAATAAACCTTTTTAGAGAAAGATTAAGATTAAAGTAACTAAAATTTAGATGATTTAAAATATTTCCAACTGATTCCTAAACCGCTGTTAGCCACTTGACTAAGAGGCCGTTCTTAAATTTTTTTTCATATATGGACAACCTCTGAATAAATAATAACAATAACTTGTAATCGGTACATGCAGCATGAAACATAAAATACGATAAAATACATGAAATTTGTTATAAAATAATGTTCTTGAACACAAACAATGGCAATGGGAAAAAATGGCCAACAGGAGGGTTCGAACCCATGCACTCACTCAACCCAGCGCCTTCAACCAAACCCCCGATGTCATTGGACCATTTGTATTTCTTGTAAAGTATATAAGATCTCTACTATTAATAGGTTGTAAGTTTTTGAATTTTTTAATAAAAAACACTTTAATATATTATTACTTCTATTTATAATAACTATATTCCATATATTATAAATACTATTATTACTTCTATTTATAAATAATATTTCAAAAAATATAAATATTAATACTATTTTAATAAATAAAAATACTATTTATTACTTGTAATATTTTTATTTGTAATAACTATGTTTAATAATGTAATAATTATTTTTAATATATATTTGTAATAATTATATTTATAATAAATATATTATCACATCTATTTATAATAAATATATTTAGTGCATTTAAAATTACTATTTTAATAGTAATTACTTAATTATTAAAATGTGTATAAATAGAAAAAACTAAAAAAAATGTACAGCATGTCAGAGGCGCATGTATTAGTCGCGCTCCTAACACGTAGGGCCCACATCTGGAAAAGCACCTGTAAATTGCCTTGAATTCAGGAAAAAAATCGAATCTATTTAGGGGTGCGACTACCTTTGGCCTTCTGTGCAATTTTTAGGGTGCCTCTGATCCTATCTGTTGAAATTTTTTTCTACTTGACCCTCTATGAAAATTTTCCACATTTTTGTCAAAGAGCCAAAAACACAAAAAGAGGCTTACAAGTTCTGAATTCAGATATTGTATGTCACAAAAATAAAAATAAAGGGTCAGATAGTGTGATACTCTGGAGTCTCAGATAGTCTGATGATATGATGATATGTGATGATAATTGCGCATATATTCGCACACAATGAACAACAGGTACGACTAGAGGTGAGGCGAGTCCGAATCTGCTATTCTTTTGAGCAAAAAGGAGGGCCCTGTTATTACGATCTAGACCGTTCAATTAAAATTAGACGGATCAGATCGCTCAAAGATTTGACTGAGGGGCTGGTTGTAAAAAATCTCATCCGTTACTTAGATTTCAACGGATGAGATTTCAATAATAGAGTTCTACTTTTCTTCAAAGAAAAGTAGGTGATGTGAATCCGAGGTGAGGCGATGACATTAATTGCACATAGATCCGTAATTCTCACAAAAACATTATTCCTTGCGCCTGTAGTTATTTGGAAATATATTCAGGTCCTTTGGAAATATTAATCTAAGAGGCATCCACCCGAATTTATGTAAATAATATTAGTAATAAATGAAATATAAAAAATATATAATCTAGTTCGTTCCCCGGTCCCCAGCATTTTTTTGTTTGACTAATTAAAATAAAATATTTTTTTTCTGGGAGGAGAGATTCTCAAGTTCTGAATACTGGCATACTGCGACTTAGCCGAGTTTTGAGAATTTTAACTTTTTTTTACCAGAAGCTAAAATCGACGAAGAAAGAAACAAAAATATGGATGGAAGATGCAATGCTAAGCTCTGGAAGTATGGGTAATAGTTGAGCTTCTATGATTTAAAATTTTCAATCGTGAACTTAAATATTTTATTTAGTTGACAACTTCCTACGAAATATGTTCGAAATTCACTCGTTTCTTCTAAATAAGATTATTACTATTATTTAAAAAGAATTAGGACATCAACGTCCGACAACAATAGTCCACAAATCTTACACAAACAACCCTAAATTTAATTTATTTATTATAATAATAGAATAATAGATGTAAATTTCCCTGCAATTTTGCTTCCGCCTCTCCATCTGACACCCAATCTCTCACTAGAAATCGCTCAATTATTAGCGTCTCTTTAAATCGCGGTTCTCTCCCCCTTCCCCTTCCCAAATGCATCCCCACAAACCAACCAATTAACAAGCCCCTTTTCCCGTTTCCTCCTCTCCCCACCTCTTCAAAGAAACAAAGAGAACCGAAAATAAATTAAAGAAATTGAATTTAAGCATGGCAACCAATGGCCCACAAACTCCAACCAAACGGCTATGTCAGATACTTCGAGCAGTTTACTATCTTCTTTACAAAGGTATCTCCAAGCAATGGCTTTCTCTAGAACTTCACCTTCTCTTTAAGAAGGGCCGCCTTGCTGCCAAGTCGCTCAAGCGCCTCACGGATCACCACCCGTCGACCTGGCATGCCAAGCACTACATGTCGGTGCTATCTTGCCGGTCCATGGATACCGCCGCCGTCTATGTTCCGAGAGAGGTTGAGTTCAGTTGTAGCAACACACCAAATTATGTTCCTTCTATCTACAATGCCTCCAAAGGAAAGCTCTTTCGCCGGAGCAACAAGCGTGCACTCCCGTCGAGTTACAGAAACGACGACGCGTCACACGTCACGAGGATTTTTGAAGTGCTCGACATGGGGCACGATGAGGAGGAGGTCGACTCGGTGGCATCGCCATCTCCTTGGATCAATTGGAAAACACCAGTTGGGACACGTCAACTTAGAGTTACCGACTCGCCTTTTCTGATGGAAGAAGAAGGAGAAAAGGAGAAGGAAGAGGGAATAGTTGACATGAAAGCGGAGGAGTTCATTACATGGTTTAGAGAACAATTAAGGTCGCAACAGCATTGTTGTAGTAGGTATTATTAATTATAATATTTAGGAGGTTGATTTGAGGATTTGGCTAGGTATGAATTTGGGATGAGTTAGATGCGCAAAGTTTAGGTAATTTCAATTTTTGTTTCATTTTTTTTTCTTCTAGTTTTGGGTTGTGTTAATAATTCATGAACTTGCGCAAGTAATTTGGTGAGAAGGAATGTGGATGAAGATAGTATTTTAATATTAGGTTTTTGTCTGTTAGTTAATTATTTAAGATCATACGAGAAGAGGTCACAAGAGAGGTAAGAGGGACAATACAATACTGCTTAATATTTATTCCTAAATATATGTTTGATTACTTACATGTTTATGTACTGATTTATAATGAATTCTTGAAATATATAGTACAGTTTATTGTTGTAACTTGTCTGATTAGGTTTTTGTCAGTTAATTAATTATGATTTATCATTTATTATACATATGCAAAGATCATGTTCATCGAGATATATTCCTAGATTTTTTTGTTTACTTAATTTTTCTTCTGCGAGTAAATACATGAGTTGGTACACTTCTTTGAATGAATTATCAGATACCAAAATTAAAATTTATTGACATACATCAGTCATTATTTTTCATCCATTTTCGTATTGATACCGTTCCCTATGAAATTGCCTCGCTATATATGTTAGATCACACAATTGCAAAATTATTTAAATCCATCAAAGAAAATGTCACACAGTCAATGGAGAGGTCAAGGACTTCTTAAGGGTGACATACTGGATAATATTTGTTTAATCTATAATAATAATATGTGTTTAATAATCACTTATTAGTACATATTTTATGTGCTGTTTTAGTATGAATCTTTTTGTAAGTTGTAACCGCTACATGGGTACAGTACTGTACTGTTGTAACTTGTATTGTTGGTGTGAATCATGTATCATGCATGTAAGTTACTCTCCGCAAAGACATGTTCTGAATTAGTTTTTTTTTTTTTTTTGAAAAGAGACATGTTCTGAATTAGTTGTGGGTACTGGGTACTATCTCTGACATTTATCTACCTTGTAGAAAAAAAAATAGATAGATTCACTTCCATTAGTTCTTGATTTGTTGTAGCAGTAACGGTGTAGTCTTATGTGCCAAAAGTAAACTGGACATTGGGTCCATCAGATAGTTATGTGCATTTTTCCTATTAACCAGATTGATTTATATGAAGAAAATTTGGCTGTTTCTTGGTAAAGATATTAACTGATTTGCACAAGAATTTGGAATTAAATTCCTCAAAAAGTTTCGGGTAGACGCAACAAAATTTCCCAGTACTAGTTGGCCAGTTGCTGTTTATGTGTTTATGTGTTTAAGTGTTATTTCTCGGCGAAGTGTTGGGAGGTAGAAAGGCACAAAAGAAATGGACCTGAAGTGGGGCCCACTGGGATATTTCCTTTTCCGAATGGATGCCAGGATTTTGACCGAGATGGTGTCAGTGCAACTGCCCTTGCGGCTTGCTCTCATCTCTGATCTCTTACATGGTACAGCATATGGTAATGGTACATCCCTCTATTCTATTCTATGGCTGTATTTAGGATTCTAGACTGAGTGACTGACACCTGTGGGACCCACCAGTCAGATCTGTCAGAGAATGGGAAGAACATCGTGATTAAAGAAAGGCTAGTCTCTTCTCAAAAAAAAAAGAAAGGCTAATCACCTAATCATCTATCCGGTACTATTAGGCGACTATAGACTAGAAATACTGAAATAGTACCATCATCAAAATAATGAATGCCTTTTCATACAAATTGTCTGATTTGAGGTACCAATATTTTATTTAAGGAAAATTTTCATAGAGTGATAAGCAGCAAAAAATTTAAACAAATAGGGCCAGAGCCACTCTAATAATTGCACAGAGGGCCAAGGGCGCGATTAATAGTCGCGCCCCTAAGGAATTTTCGATTTTTTCCTGAAATCAAGACTTTTTCTGCATGTGCTTTTGCAGTTGTGGGCCCGGGCACTTAGGGGCGCGACTATTAATCACGCCCCTATGATTCTGAATTTTTTTTTTAAGTACTAATATATAATTTTTTATTATTTGTTAATATATCAATAAAAGTAGTATATTCATATAATATTTATTATTAAAGCAAATTAATGATAATTTCAATATACAATAAATTTTTAATATATGTATAGTTGTAATATAATACTATTAATTTGTCTTGTTAATTTTTTTGGGTTAAGTTATAATTATTTATACCCTTTAATATAATAATTAGGTAGTACTAATATATTACTTTTGGGTATTTGTTAATATATGTATATTAATATATATATATATATATATATATATATATATATATATACTACAATTATTATTAAGCAAATTAATAGTCACGCCCCTATGTTTTGCTGATAATTTTTTTGGCTAAGTTATTATTCATACATTATTTATTATTAAGCAAATTAATATATGTATAGTTATAATATAATACTATTAAATATTACATATGTTATTTATACACAATATGTTACAAGAAATAATAAATTAATGATATATTGAAGATATAACAAAATTAAAGTATATTCTCAAACCACATTAAGATATAATAACATAAATTAAAGTTCATAAAATCCTCAAACACAAAATATTTTGCAATAATCTCCAAGATAAACATACATATCCAAGTCTCCTAAATAAACATACATATCCAAATGTTTGAGATACACGTACAAACTAATTAATAATGCATGAAACAAAATTACATAATCTTAAACTAAATAAAAGAACAAGCTTCATCTTCTCCTTGCTAATTACCTGCGATAACGAACTCTCAAGCATTACAAAATTGAAACCAATGTTGTTTTGTGAAATAAATAATACTAGTATTACCTTCATCGTTTGGGGGTGCAGTGCAGGTGCGCCTGTTGTGTCCTGTTTGTTTGCATCGCCCACAAGTGTATGCTTGTCGATGTGTATTCTCTTCATCCATTTCATTTCTAATCCTTATATGTTGACGTCTCCCCTTCTTAACAGCATACCTTGTCGGGTCCGGCACTAGCTTTGGTCGTGGAATTTCAGGCCATGTGTCAGAATTGCCGAATGGCTCAAATTCTGGCGTCCATGTTACCATCAACTCTTGAACGCGATAAACAGGAGATACGCACACATTGCTACTTATGCCCCCTTGAGCACAACATGCTACGATATGAGAACAAGGGATACCTGTTAGTTGCGATTTTTGACAAGTGCATGTACCCCCGGACACTTCTAACCGCACTGTATGTATTCTATTCCCTTTGATCTTGTTCCCAACGAATCTTTGACCTGTTTGAACCTCATATTTTCGCTCGTTCCGGTACGCTCGCACTGTATGTGTATTTCACCTTAATCTTCGCTCCTCTAGTAACGCTTGGATTTTGGGAGAGAAGAGGAAACCTTGTTCAATTGCTTTTCTGCTTTTGCCCATCTTTCAGCAAAGTATTTGACTGACTTGTAGAATGTGATTTCAACAAGAGAAGTAACCGGTAACTCACGCGCTTTTTTGAAAACATTATTAAGGGATTCTGGTCCGTTTGTTGTCATCATCCCCATTCTATGGCTTTCTTCATCGAATGAAAGAGTCCATAAGTCAAAACGCGGTGCATTGTTCCTTCCAACATCGTTCGGATCCCTACCAATATCCTCAAGCCATGTTGCAGCGTCGGGGCATTTTTCGCGAATACGACTGAGCCTCATTAGAAACTTCCTCTTTTGATTTTGTTTCATTGCTTGCCTCAAGATCTGTGTTAATTTTTTGTTGGTAAATTCTTTAGTGAAATTTTGACATATGTGCCTTGAACAATATCGATGAAAGACATGTCCATCTTGGGTGCTCCAACCCAGGTCTGGCTCACTAAAAACTCGCAAGATACTCTTGTGACGATCAGAGAGTACTGTCACAACTCGTGATCCAACCACTTCCCTACGAACAAATTTCATGAAATCCTCCCAAGATTTGTTGTTCTCGGTATCAACCAACGCGAATGCAAGGGGCACCAACTGATCTTCTGCGTCGAAGCCACATGCAACTAACATCTTCCCCTTATACCGCCCAGACAAATGTGTACCGTCAATTCCTATAATAGGTTTGCAGTGCCTGAAGGCCTGTATTGCCGGACCATATGCCCAACACACTGCTTGAAATAATCTTTCATTTGGATCATTTGTGAGGGCAGTAAACCACTCAATCACTGTACCCGGGTTTGTTCTTTGTATGACATTAAGTAAGGGCACGATTAAATCATAAGCTTGCCTCCAACCTCCGAACAATTGCGCTATTGCGATCTCTTTTGCACGCCAACACTTGAGATAAGGAGCCTTGAAATTATATCTCTGCTCAATTGCAATCTTGATGTCTTTTATAGTAAACCTTACATTTCTCTTAACACTTTCTCTTATTATGGAAGCCATGAATGGAGACGTTAAGTGCGGATGCTCCAACCTATCTCCCGACATAACACATTCATGCGGACCTTGCCTTGTATTAATAATAAAAGCATCATCACTTAGCCTTCTTGATGCATACAACCTCCAATTGCAATTTTGGTCGGTGCACTCGATTGTATACACGCTTTTATTGGACTTTCTCTTCTTAAACGTGCGGTTCGATTTGATGTGAAAATAATGCACAACCCATTTTAGATGATCCTTTGACCGAAAACATTGTCCCACTGCCAAACCATCTTCTGTGACATACCCTTCGTCGTCAAAGTAATTGCCATCACCAATTATATCGATGATTGCATTAATATTATTCCACGAAGCTATTGGATGAGAATCGGTTCGGTCCCGTAATGGCCATATTGTCATGGTCAGAGAAGTCTCTTCTTCAGAATTATAATTAGGGTCTTCGAAAGGTGTAAAATCCATATTCATGAAAGCATCATTACCACACGTATTTCCAATTGGGCTTGCATCTTGGTTCACTAATATCTCAACCCGTTCTGCCGGGTTAATTTCATCCAACCCAACATTAAATTCGAAATCCTCATAATCCTCTTCTTCCTCTGGAATCGATTGATTTCGATTTGAGGTTGCATTCGGTTCATAACAATTGGTACGAAGATATGCATCTGGCATTCTACAAGCTATTGGTTCAACATACTCATTTGGGGTTTCGTAAGCACGACTACCACTTACACAATCCTGGTTTAGGGTTTTCGTAGCTCAACTATTGCTTGCACAACCATGATTTAGGGCCTCATGACCTCCACTGCCACTCGAAAAACCTTGATTTGTGGTATATCGAAGAACTTTTGGCTCAACGTATAACTCAATCATTGCAACATTACCGGGATGAACCGATTGGTTCACCATCAGTCTCCAAGTATCATTACTCGACAGTTGTAACTCAGTATAGAACATTACCGGAGGAGTTAGCTGTAATCCGGCATTGAACCTCCCTGATATCTCTAAAGCATGTGTTGAACTTGAAATCCCCATCCATCGGTACAGCTCCGTCTCCAGTTCACCGAGTGTTATGTCGTCATTCACTGTAAAACTACTGGTAGCTTTTTTCGAGTAATGCACACCATGAGGACCGTTCTGGATGGATCCTCCAGTGTAGAAACTAATAATAAACATTTTATATGTAAGATTTTGGGAGGAGAAGTGTGAAAATTTGATTTAGAGTTTGTGGAGAGGAAGGGGGCTGTTGGGAGAAGAAGATATAAGATTGAAATAATGGTTGGAGAGAGAAGAAAAGAAAGGTGTTGCTGTATATATTTTGTTCATTTAGGGGACATGTGGACCCCTCATCTGAAAAAAATCTTGCAAGATTCAGACTTATCTGCAAAAAAGGCATCTTCTTAGGGGCACAACTAAATAATTGCGCCCCTATGTTAATTCAGAAAAAATGGTGAAAAATGCATCTTCTTACTAGATTGTAATCTTTCTAATATATTTAAATAATAATAATAATAATAATAAGTATATAATAATATTAATATTTATAGTATTATATTACAAATATTAAAATTACAAATTTATTTTATGTTTAAATTATTATTAATTTGCTTAATAATAATTGTAGTATATATATATATATATATTAATATACATATATTAACAAATACCCAAAAGTAATATATTAGTACTACCTAATTATTATATTAAAGGGTATAAATAATTATAACTTAACCCAAAAAAATTAACAAGACAAATTAATAGTATTATATTACAACTATACATATATTAAAAATTTATTGTATATTGAAATTATCATTAATTTACTTTAATAATAAATATTATATGAATATACTACTTTTATTGATATATCAACAAATAATAAAAAATTATATATTAGTACTTAAAAAAAAATTCAGAATCATAGGGGTGTGATTAATAGTCGCGTCCCTAAGTGCCCGGGCCCACAACTGCAAAAGCACATGCAGAATGCCTTGATTTCAGGAAAAAATTGAAAATTCCTTAGGGGCGCGACTATTAATCGCGCCCTTGGCCCTCTGTGCAATTATTAGGGTGCCTCTGGCCCTATCTGTTGAATTTTTTTGCTGCTTGGCCTTCTATGAAAATTTTCCTTTATTTAACCGGGCAATTGGCCCTATAAACTGGGAAACCGTATCCTCTGACCTCTGGTGCATTATTTTTGCACCAAAGGATGTATTCGTCATCTCAACCGTCTATCTCAATCGTCTGGTCTAATTTCAACGTTTCTGATTTAATAATAATATAAAATTTCTGAATTATATTAATAACGATCGAGCATTAATCTTTAATCCGACATTACACATAAAAAATGCATCTGATGCAAAAAGAAAAAAAATGCACCGCATGATATTTTCCCCATAAACCGTGGAATTTCTTAATGATAAACATCAGGCGTATGCTGGTTGACTACGGCAGCAATACGTTGATTAGGAGCCCAGCAAATATAAATGAGGATAGTTCTAGTAGAAGTTTAATTTTTAAATGCAATACAAGTTATTTGAAATAGATATATTAATATCCAAGTTAATGGAAACCTTTATATTAAAAAATAAAGATTCCATAGAAGAAATACAAAGTTAATGAAAAATCTGATGTCAAAATTAAAAATTATTCATGTGAAATTTCTTTTAGAGCATCTCCATCTCTAATAATAATAATAATAATATAATAATAGTGGTTAAGAGCTTTTATCATAAATAATAATCATTATAGTGGAAGGGAAAACCTTTTACTTCATTATTATCAAAATAATGAGTTATCATAAATAATATTTTATCAAAGTGGGAGATAACATAACAGTATATAATAATGAGTTATTTTGATAATCTTGACATAAGCTTTTCAAATAAATTGATATATATATACAAAGAGAGAAATGTTATGGTGCATTACGAAGTCATGATTACTTTTGACATCACGCTCAAATCTTAAATTTTAAAATTCAAATGTTCGATCAAAATCGTTCAATGTGACCTTCAAATTGGAGTCTTACAATATACCAAAATTTTTCATTTTTTAGAGGGATGCAAAATCAGCCATATTGAATAGTTCAGAAATTACTATATCAACAAATTTCATACACTCTAAAAAATAGAAAAAAAATCTAAAAAATGAAAAATTTGATCTCTAGTGAGATTTCAATATGAAGATCACATTGGACGGTTTGGATCGATTGCTTCAAAGTTTCTTATTTAGAATTTGAGTGTGATGTCAAAATTAATCGTGACTTAGTAATGCACTATAGCATTTCTCTATATATATGTATATATATAAAAATGGAAAAAAAAATTATAGGCATGTTTTTAAACTATAGATTGATTATATTTCAAACTTTATGAAATTTGAATTGCATTTTATATTCTATCAAATACAATCAAAATTATATGAAATCTGAACAGTTCATATTTAATAAATTTGGATTGAATACCATATAACAATTAAATTATCCGAATTTAAAACACGATTAATCATTTGAGAATATGTATATAAACCATCTTTTTTATATTATATTATATATATATATATATATATATATATATATATATATAGGCCCTAGTAAATGTATAGAACATGACTAATGTCCTGTATATATATTGAAACAAAATAAATGAAAGTATTATGGCACAAGTAAATGGGCATGTGTTTGCCTGATAGCTATAGAAAATAGCATAATTTCTTAAAATCCATAGATGGTTTGAAATGATCAATAGTTTCTATCAAGAGCAAGCCAACAATTGCTTTCCCACTGCAATAATTCTAAATTTTCAAATTGAAAGTCTGAAAATCACTACAATTCTCTGGCTCATCTCTTGTATTATGGCGTGCGCCTACTACTGCTTATTAATGATGCAGAAAAAGATTGCAAAATATATGGCACAATAGCCTAAAAGACTTTCTTTTTATTTCTTTTATCTTTTAATTGGAGGACTTAGTATATATCATATAAGCAATTGGCCTCGGTATATATCATCTACATTATCTATCTGTATCTGTACTATCTAATAATGCACCTAAGAAATGAATGGTTCCATTCAGTCATAGTCTGATTTTTTTTTTTTTGCCAAAAATACCCCTTCAACCAGTCTAAAAAATAACGCGCTGATCCCTCTCTTGAGTTTAGAAAGAACTTGGTTCATTGCACCGAAACAACAAATTTATGGATCACTTACCCACCAGTCCATGTGTACCGAATGTATCGAAAGAAATAAAAACAAAGATCTAGGTTTTATCGACTCTCTCTCATTCTCCCGATTCCCTTTCTTTCCCCTTTCTCTTCTCTCTGTTGTCGCCGCCCACTAGAGATGAAGGTCTCTCTCTCCCTCTATCTCTTCGACGGCCTTCTCCTTAACCAGCAATTTCATCAACCTCTCACCTCACCTTATCTCTTCTCGAACTGGAGATTACTACTTGGTCGAAGCACCACAGCTCTATCGGTTCTATCGACTCTGTCTCTTCTCTCTCGATCCCTCTTCCTTTTCCCTTTCTCTTCTCCATCACACCATCACACCATCACACCAACGGGTGATTCTCTAGGTAGATCTCTCCTTTGTTTAAAAATTCCAAGTTTAAAATGTTTTTCCCAGAACAACACCGATGGGTGAGAACGACCTCGATTCATTTCTTCTTCTCTCAATTTCTCTCAGAATCTAACAATGTTCTGATATGTTGTGATGCAGCGAGAATCAAGGTGCACGAGTTGAGAGGCAAGACAAAGCATGAACTTCTCACGCAGCTCAAGGACCTCAAGGCGGAGCTATCCCTCCTCCGTATCACTGAAGTCACCGGAGGTCCCCCGAACAAGCTATCCAAGATGTACGATCTCATGAACTTATGTTAGAATCTAGATCGAGTAGTTTATCTCGTTTTCTTTCTTTTTTATGATACTTTTATTTCATATGGGCGGTATTGATGAGGCAGCACTTGATCGTCTTTCTCTGGTGACGGAGATGACAAAACACATAAGAGTGAGAGCATCTGGAGGGAGAACGACTCCTTCTGAGCTGGGACAGTTCTCTCTTGTATTTGTCTGGCTGTTGAGGGGTTTCTATCTGGACTTAGCAGAGGATAATCGCAAGATAACACTGCGTGACTACCTTGAGATGGCACTGAGACCGATGCAAGGCGGGAGAAACACGTCTGGCAAGAATGAGATCCGTGAATCCATCCGAGCTTTGTTTCCTGATAGAGAGTGCTTCACCCTTGTGCGCCCTCTTAACAACGAGAAAGATCTTCAGTCCCTTGATCAAATCCCTGTAAGCCTATTGATTCATTTTCTCTTCCATTATTTTTTCCCCTCAATACAGATAAGTATAATTGAGATATATTAATTGCAGATGGAGAGGTTGCGACCAGAGTTTAGGGCTGGTCTTGATGCACTCACCAAGTTTGTATTTGAGCGCACCAGACCTAAGCAAGTTGGAGCCGGTCATGACTGGACCTATACTTGCAGGTCTCACACAGTCATTTCTGGATGCCCTTAACAGTGGTGCTGTCCCTACTATTTCTTCATCTTGGCAAGTAAGATCAACGGAACCCAGCAAAACTGTTATTTCACAGGATCAGTTTTGTGATTACTTGTTCTTGGAAGCACAAATGAGTGATTTAAGGACAATTATTGAGAATAAGGTATGCATTATCCTTGCCCATGCAACTTCTGATTATAAGTTAGTCTTCTTATTTGCATGTTGGTTCTTGGACTGTTCTTATTTGCAAAACTACTGCTTTGCATTAGATTGTCAAAAGTTCACCCCCTGCAAAGAGATAATAGGGATCGAAAGATCTACCATTTATGTTATCATTCCCATTGTTTTAATCGAATCAATAAATATAGTGCAAATTAATATGTGGATTTCAAGTGATGTGACTATTGACATGCAATGTTTGCGGCTTGTCATGTTATTATTACGTATATGGCATTTCTTACTTAAAACTTGATTTTAATGATGCATATTTATTTATTTTTTAACATACTTTTTACACAATACGGTCATAGTTTGAAAGATGCTAGAGTCTCCTAATGTGATGAACCTAATAGAAGTACAAAGGCAACACATGAGGTATACTAATGTAAATAATGTAACCACGCACTTTTTTTGCTTTCTTAATTGCATGTTCGAGCTTTGAAGGATTTCTTCGTTATGCTCTTATATGTCTCTTTTTCTTTGTAACTGTGACAAAGTTTCTTTTACTGTCAATTTTCTTTAAATGTAATGTTAATTTTAAAGAATATGAATTGGGCACGTTTCATGAGTTGACAGAGTTTGATGGGTCGAGGAGGAGTTGTCAACGCCAATTGTGTGGCGAGAGGTGAGCTGGTGTTGCTATGTTGATCATTCAAACAGAACATGGTATTAATTTTATCTATTCTTAGTTAATTTACACATTCTTTTATTTGTTAAGTGTTTTAGTAATGTAATGAGCTCTAACATGTGTTGTTCCAATAATCTATAAGGGAATTATGTTTATTACAGAGATTTGACACGGTGGAGGGATCGGTGCTAGCCCAGTAAGCTCAATCAAAGCATGGCGGTTGTCCCTGGGATAGCAGTTTAATTGAAACTCATCAGGTCAATTGTCTTCAATTTTCTTCTGGAGTTGAGTCCGTGATAAGATCTGTTTTTCTATTGAGTTCGTTATTTAAATATCGTTTTGGCTGTAAAAGAAATACAGAGAAAAATTTTACGAAAGGAAAAAAGAAGGATTGTATCCTATGGTTGTTAGTGAAGATAGATTATATGAAGTAGCTGAGAAAAGAAGGGGAAAAGAGAAAAATACAGGGAGAATTTAATTAGAATAGATAAATTATTGGATTTTATTCTAGGGTTTTCAGTTGGGAGTGTTTAGCTAGATAGAAATAGAGAGAGAGGGCATTGACAATTGAGTTTTGTTTTCTTCTCTGTCACGACTAAAAGTAACCGCTGGTACCATTCTTTTGGAGGTATTTTAGCGTCTTAGGTACCATTCTTTTGGAAGGCAGTCACAGTAAAGTGCCACTATTGGAAATGGGTTGATGAGCGAGATTTGAGACAGTGAGGTAAAATTAAAACTGAGTTTTGGGCTCAGAATAATAGAAATTTTGTTTTTATTTTTATTTTGAATTTGATGTTGTATTATTGGTCGAGTGAGAATATATTTTCTCTATTGTTTTGGTTTTCCCTTGATTCTTGTTCTGTCAAAAATTACAAAGGTTATCTATATGTTAGAGCAAAATACCAATCTAAATAGTTTTGACCTCTGAAACCTTGAATTGCAGGTGACTATATTCTGTTAATAATTTATAAATGAAATTAGTAGATTGTTTTGTTAGTTTTTCTTGTACTTTTGTTATACATGATCTCGTCCTGTATCTTACCATAATTGAATTGTCATGCTGCCATTTAATCATATTGTGATTTTTTACTGGTACGAATGTTGTTTTGCATTTTACTGGCATGGTAGTAAATTCTGGTAATAACTATATTTTTTTATGCGCTTGTTAGATTTTATAGTTATTTACGAATACTTCTATGAGTCATTCAAATTGTTTTTTTGTAGATGTTGTTGGATCAGGATTGCATTTCTCATGAGCCTCTTGGATTTGAATTGTTGCTTTTTACTCTTTGTTTGGTCCTTGTTTTAATGTTGAAACAAATATATCTGAAAGAAATAAATTGTGTGAGGCATTAGATGTTTAAACTTATTGTTCATATAAAGCAAGATCTTAATTCAATCCCTGAAATAGATGATTGTTTGAAACTTTGGAGCAAGTTTCTCGTTCCTTGAGATTATAGAAGTGAATTGAAATAGAGGAAAAAATCAACTATGATTTTGAAACTATACAAACTCATGCTAGCAACTTGTATAATTATTCAGCAAAAGAAAATCTAGCAATAATTGTTGTACAAAATTTTAGCGTGAACAACACCAGCTATCATGACTCTAGATAGTTAAGGTATTTAAGATTATTGCTATCTATTGGTTAGACACTCTCATATTGAAATAAATAGTCGGTATATGCGTAATTTCCATACAAAGGTAACATATGTGAATATCTTAACCCAATATAATAAAAAGAAGTTGATGAGGCGTAAAGTGGCGGAGCGACGTCGTGTGGCCCGCAACGACGTCAGGCGGCATCATGCGACGTGAGGTGTAAAGCAATGCAGTGACGTCATGCGGCAGAGCGGTCACAACAGCAGATTGTAGTGGCGTTATGTTGCTTGGAGCGTGAAGCGTGAAGTGGCGGAGCGGCGTCAATGCGGCCTACAACGGCGTCATCAGCCTTCCTCCGGTCTCATGCAACGTCATGCGACTTGCAACAGTGTCATGCGGCTTGGAGCATGTAGCGTGAAACATGAAGCGACGGAGCAACATGCAGCAGCGGAGCAGCGTCATGCGGCCTGACGTCATGCGCCTTGAAGCGTGAAGCGTGAAACAGCATGACCCCGCTGCAAGCCGCATGATGCCGTTGCAGGCTGCATGACGCTGTTGCAGGTCGCATGACGTCACTTTTTCGCTCTTCCCCTTCACGCTCCAAGTCATAATCTGTCGTTGCGACCACTTTGTGGCATGACGCCGCCCCGACGCTTTATGCCTCAAGTCGCATGATGTCGTTGCACGTCGCCTAACGTCGAATGACGCCGCTGCATGACGCATGACGCTGCTTCGCCGCATCACGCTGCAAGCCGCATGGCATCAGATGACGCCGCTGCATGCCGCTATGTTGCTTCACGCTCCAAGTCGCATGAGACCACTGCACACCGCACGACGTTGCTCCACCGCTTCATGAAAAAAAACTTTCGTAAATTTTGTTCTTTACGCCTCATTGAAGACGCATCACGCATAACACATAGACGCATGACGCAAGACACATTGTTCAAGACGCAACCCTTCCTGTTTCCGCTCCTCGCTTCCACTCCACTCCATGCTCCTGCTCTCGTTCCTCGCTCCTCGATACCCACTCCACGCTCCAAGCTTCTTGCTCTCGCTCTCCGATCCATGTTGCACGACGCCGGTCTGTCGCTTTATGAAAATATACTTTAGTAAATTTTGTTTTCTACTACATTTTTTTCTCCCGTTGCTATGCACGGATATGATTACTAGTGTAAACAAACCAGTACTACCCAATTGTTCATATTCATATCTGAATTTGTATTTGTATTAAAAAAATAATAACAAATATGAATACAAAAACACCATTATCCGTTTTCACCCCTATCTCTCTCCTCTTTACTCCTCCCTCCTCTCTATTTGTTTCTTTGCCCTGTTCTTCATGGAACGTTAAAAAATATAACGTTCGGTTTAATTTCAGGATCTGAACGTGGCACGCAAAAAAGGTAAGCCCAATGATAGGACTTATACCGTTTTCTGTCGAACGGTAGACTTCTACCGTTTTGGCTATCTTGTCTAAAAAAAATGTTACCTTAGCTATTTTGCTTCTAAATTTTCTGCGAATTACCAAAAAGAAAAAAAGGCTGACCAAACAAAACCTGTTCGAGGCCAGATTTTATGATGAAACTCTTATGAAAAAGTGTCCATGGTTTTGCGCGAATCTAACCTGAGGAACAACAGAACCATAAAATATTATTCAGATGTTCAGAAAGAAAAATTAATTGTAGATGTTCAGAATTTCAGATTTTTTTTAACCGAGAAAATTAATGGAAAATGCGATCTTTGAATAAAACTTATATACAGACAGTGATTCCTTAAAGTTATCAATTCTCATGTTTTGCATCTAACCTTCTTGGTTATTTCATTGTTCCTTCTCGTTAACTACCGTGCAAGCACTTTGAAAATCCTTTTAACTGGAAAAACCACTATGGGTTGGTATTGGCTTCCGAGTATGTCGTCATGTTGGGGTCCTCTTATCTTTTGTAGAAAGACAGCAGAAATTAAGTAGCACCAAAAGATAATAAAATTGAGGAGTCAGATTTGCAATACAAGTATCGTCATTCCTAAAATTATTCAGTGTTTTCAACCTTTTTTTTTCCAACGGACATTAAAAATGATTTTGCACTACGCATTTTGTTGAGATAACAATCGGGCGATTTAGATTTCGGTTGGGTCAAATTAGTTTGATTTCGACAGACTGTTGGGTCGCAGATCAAATTCAGATTTTCGTTGTTCAGGTTTCAATCATGTTTGATTCTCAAGTTGTCTCATGTAGAATCGAGTCGAAACACATTTTAAAAGATAGTTCGAGCATGTCAGAAGACGATTTATTGCGGGCTAAGTGAAATTTTGTTACTTATACAATATATATGAAACATACTGATCAGATCAATTTGACTTGGGCATATTATTGGAGTCATCAGTCATGTGTCAGTTCAGACGAGTAAGATTGAATTCGGATCGAGTCAATTCGACTTTGACAAACTATTGGATCTAGTGTATCAAATCGGGTTGAATTCATATCGTTTATTGTATCATGTTCGAATATTGAGTTGTATTGAATTATGACTAATTTGACTTAATCAAAAGATCGAATCAGATCAAACATATTTCTCAGATCGGATATGATTTTGCTACTTTTTAGATTTGAGACTTTCAATCTCGTATGAAAAGATCATACGGTACACTTAATGATTTGATTTGTTATTCAAATTTGAACTTTAATTAAGAATATAATTGCACATTAATTATGAAATGTTCAAACTACAATCCTAATAAGACGCTTAAAGATGTTATCAATGGATAACTCATCAAGCAATATGATCAAACATATCAAGAGGTCACATAAATTTTGGAGTAACATCGTCCCTCTTTTTTTTTTTTTCCTCATTTCCCTTCTTTTGTTGCCTTTGAACATTTCCACAAAACGATCAGAAAGGAAATGAGAAATATTTTATCTTAAATGGAATGAGTCCTAAAAGGAAAAAAAAAGATAATTACGATTAACATACTTGGGCCTAATACAAATAATGCTAACAATTGCTTTTAGCCCAAATTTGGTTTCACTCACACGCTCTCTCTCTCTCTCTTTCTTCGTTCGTTAGCAAAACCCTAACCCCATTCCCAGTTCTCTCTTTTTCCTTGCTTCTCTCGAGTACTCTCTCTCTCTCTGCTTAATCAGAGAAAACTGAATCGAACTAAAAGGATGCTGTACATCGTGGGGTTGGGACTGGGTGATGAGCGAGACATCACTCTTCGGGGTCTGGATTGTGTACGCAAATGTGCCAAGGTGTATATTGAGGCCTACACTTCTCTTCTCTCCTTTGGCTTAGCCTCCAATGGCCTCTCTAAGCTGGTATATCTTCCATTTTTTTTACTTTTTTGCTGTGGGAATTCTGCGACTGGTAATGCTCTACACTGGATGTATGTCTACTGATTAACTGAGGTCCCTAATTTGTTGTCAAAATTGTGCAATCTGGCCTTAGCTTTTAGAAAACCTAACTTGTGCATTAAGCCTCAATTAAGCTAGAATGATCCGTAAATAAATGCAAAAAAACTAATATTATCCTCAAATTGTCAAACAGATTTGACGTGGTGCCTGGTAAGCTGGTTCTAGTTCCATTTTAGCCCGTGAACATAGTATTTAAACCTGAGTTCCTAAAGCTGGCTTTTGTTGCCTCCTTTTATTAAATTTTTTTGTTGTTTATTGTATAGGAGGAATTGTATGGAAAGGAAATTGTAGTGGCTGACAGAGAGATGGTTGAGGAAAAAGCTGACCAAATGCTAGAGCAGGCGTTGAATTGTGACATAGCCTTTCTCGTAGTTGGTGATCCTTTTGGGTAGTTTAAATTATGAAATATATTTTGTATAATTTACTAATTTTCTACATTGCAAGGCTTAATCACGGTATTTTCTTTTCTTTAATAAAGAGTAGTCCTGACATCACAAGATTAAACTTATCATTTTTTATTACTGAATTGGTTTGATAGGTTCTAGCATGAATCAAGTTAACACCTTTGCTGGAGCTCTGTTGATTTCAATATTCCTTTTAGATTCTTTTTTTTCCCGTTACATAGGGGTAAAATGTGAATGAATGAAGGCAATATGAGCCTAACATTGAGTTCATTGGGGCATTTCATGCAGTTAGTGATCCATATGAAAGTTTCTATTGTTATCTTAATGCTGGAATACCGATATGCCCCCTTAGTTCCTTATAACATTCATCAAATGACCTGTCATTCTAGTCAATCTTTGTTTTAAGTTTGCAATCATTGAAATTATTTTATCGTTAAAAATAAAATATATATGTATCCAAGTGTTAGTTTATGCTAGATTTTGCTACCTTCTTTTATTGGAATTTTTTGTATGAACTTGTGTGAAATAGCTAGCATTGGTTGTGATATTGGTTTGTCAAGCTTTTCATATTTTTTTTTAGAATTTTGTTTCTCATGCTCTTAATAGAGGTGACTGAGTTTTAATTGTTTAAATAATAGCATATAGGTGTAAAATCGGGTTGCATGAGGTTTAGTTAAGATAAAATTGTATATTCATAGAACTTGTAACATTTGTCTGTTTCAAAAACATTTGTTTTGTCTTTTGTCTATTTAAGGACAGTTTATCAATCGAGTAATGGTCTTTAATCTCCTATGCAGAGCCACGACTCATACTGATATAGTTGTACGGGCAAAGGAGATGGGAGTGGAGGTTAAAGTGGTGCACAATGCCTCAGTAATGAATGCAATTGGGGCATGTGGTCTTCAGCTGTATCGGTATGGCGAGACAGTATCTATACCATTCTATACTGACACATGGAGGCCTGATAGCTTTTATGTGAAAATAAAAAATAACAGACAGCTCGGGCTTCATACTCTTTGCTTGCTAGGTACATATATAATCATATCTTACTTGAGATTCAGCAGTATTATTTTTTGTGGATATTCTACATTTGCTCCTGTTGTACTATCTTTGTATTTATTATGCAATCTGCTTATTATTTTATTATTGGATGATAGAACAGGAAATCCTTAACATTTTGCTTCTGTTGTACTATCTTTGTATTTATTATGCAATCTGCTTGTTATTTTATTATTGGATGATAGAATAGGAAATCCTTATTATTACATGACATTGTGCTGTTGTTGATTTCCAACCAAAAAGCTGCCTGAATATCTTTTGTACTACTTTTGTATAGATAGTATACATTGTGCTTGTGCTTAATTAATATATTAAATACTGAAGGACTGTTGTGCAGAAACCATATTTTTGCAATATACATTGTGCTTGTGAAGGGGAGCCTTGGCACAACGGTAAAGTTGTCGCGTTGTGACCAGGAGGTCACGGGTTCGCGTCGTGGAAACAGCCTCTTGCAGAAACACAGGGAAAGGCTTCGTACAAAGACAGACCCCAAAGTGGTCCGACCTTTCCCCGGACGCCGCACAAGTGGGAGCTACGTGCACCGGGCTGCCCTTTTTTATGCTTTGTGCTTATTCTAATACTCGTTGTTATTTATTCATGAGCAGATATTCGTGTGAAGGAGCCAACAATTGAGTCCTTGTGCAGGTACATTTAAACTTGTTTTTTGGTATGTCTTTGAATAAATGTTTTATTTGCATAATAGGTGTTAGTTGAATCAACTGTGGAGCTTTATTAATATTATTATAGGTGATTACCTATCTTATGTTGTACATCACTAATCATTTGTGCTACACCCGTTATCTTTGTGCACAGAGGAAAGAAGGTTTATGAACCTCCAAAATTCATGACCATTAACACTGCAATAGAGCAGCTTTTAGATGTGGAAGCTGCTCGCGGCGAATCTGGTAATATTGTAAATTTTAGCCCATTCTGTCATATTTTTTTCCTCTTATGTAGGAAGTTTTGGTCTTCTTTTGTCTTTTCCAGCTAAAGGAAAAAAAAATGTCAGTCCTAACAGATGTTGACATGGAATGGAGACATGGGGTTATTGTCCCTTTTTTTTTTCCTCTTTTCTTTTTGTGACTGAAAGGTGATGACCCTAGCCAACCCCAATTGTTACTAACTAGAATGCACATATATGAAAATGGAAAATCTGAACTTCAGGGATCAGAAAGAAAAATGAGCAGCACTTTAAGGAGTAGGGATCATTCATGGTGTACTAATGTAGACTCATAATTGTTTACTCCTGACTTATATTCATAGTGTATAATGAAGACACACTGTGTGTGGGGATAGCTCGGCTAGGAAGCGACAGCCAGAAAATAGTTGCGGGTCCGATGAGGAAGTTAAAGGAAGTTGATTTTGGCGATCCTTTGCATTGCCTTATCATAGTAGGAAAAACTCATGACATGGAAAAGCAGATGATGGATTTCTACCGTAGCAAGTAAATGCCAGATATGTATCTTGGATACCTAGATTAAAATTTTGTGAAATCTCAAATCTCTTTGACTTTTATTGGTAAAAAAGTTAAAGGTTGCTCGAAGTAATCTGCAACAAGTTGATGGTACAGGTCTTTTTGGTCTTACTTGCTGTATGCAATTTCTGAAATCTGATTTCACGATTCTGAAAGTTTTGTTGTCGCATGATTCCTTTTTCTTTTTTCCTCTATTAGATCTTAGTACTTGTAAATTTATTCAGGTATTATATAATTCATGAATTCTTAAATATAGTTGAAGGCATGCATGAGCATGGCCATTGATCCAAAATTGTATTTCTCTTGCAACCAATTTGGGGTGGGTTAAAATCAGAGTAAAACGGTTTTGGAGTTCAATCCTTATTTAAGTTCATTTCAAGTCTCGAGACTTCCTCCAGATTGGTGAAAAACTCAATATTAATTTTTTGGAGAACATTGCATAAGTTGAAGTCTATTAGTTTTCATCAATCTCGAGGAGTTGAATTACAATATTCATTTTTTGGAGTATGCAAGTTTTTGACAAAAGTAAATTGGTGAAAAAAGATGTACTATACTTCATGATCAAGACAATGGGCAGTGCAAATAAATGTCAGAAAAAAAGGAATAAAAAAAAAGTTGTTAATGTGGACTCGGTTTTTTTCTTCTTTTTTCGTCTCATTTATTATTTACCTAAAATGTATATCGTAATTATAAGAATTTCTTAAGAATGTATTAACTGCGTGGCAAATGACTCCTACTGTCTAAATCTAAATTGAAATAAAAAAGAAAGAAACAGAAAATAATGATTAATGACCGTTGCCAAGGTTAGGGAAGAACCAACTACCGTTCTCCTATGAGGCTATGATGCTTGAAAATCAGGTTTCAAAAGTAAGACCGTTAGTTCTCTTACTTCTTCCGAGGCTTTCGTCATATTTGCCTTTTCTCTTCTCACACCTTCCATTCCACTAAAATCATATTTCATCTACCCAAAATGGAAACTCCATTCCTTTAGTCTTCTCTTCCCTTCTCATTTCTTCTCCTCCAAAATGGAAACTCCAATGGATGAAGCATCATCAAGCACCAGCAGTACCAGTAACAACACTAATACTACTAGTAACACCACCTCATCTCCTGCACCAACTGCGGAAGATAACCCTCAGACACAACATCAGAGCATTTTTTACCATGTCAGCATTTCATTGACTGATGCTGTGAGCTCCGCAGACAGAGATGATGCACTTTCCTGCCTAGTCATCCTCCTCACCTTCTGGTTCTTCGGTAAACATTATTTTTGTTCAATTTTAGTTTTCCTGATTCTTAGTTCAAATTGAATCACTAATATATAAAATTGAACAACTAACAAGATCTTTCCTCATTTTATACTTGAATAATTTTGTTTTAATTATGTATTTGTAGCTTCAATGACGCTGATACTTGGTGTATATGGCCCTAGTGAGATTATGCTGGGCCCCAATACCTCATGGTTGATTGAGGCCAACTCTATATTGGTTCAGGACATAAAGGTCGGTAATTCAGTATCTTTTCTCAATTGGGACTAACATCTTAGCCAGTCATTTTATCAGATTTGTAGAATGCACACCGGTTTATCAATTTTTCTTGTGAAATCAATTCCATACATACCGTATTCTCTTTCTTTTTCTGCTTTGTTGTCTCATATAGGGTTGACATTAGTAGGCCAAGGGTAAAGTAGGCTTGTGCATCAGGTCAGTTTCATCATATGTGGAATCTTACAGAAGTCAGAATACAGAAAATATTACTATAACTATAGAATTGAACCCAGAATTATCATCTTTGCCCCTATGAACAAGAAAAATACCGTAGTTCTCCTCCTCTATTGGTTCCAAGAAGTCCAAAGTTATGGCGGTTTCCTCTCACTCTTCTGTTAATCTTCTGTTAATTGGGGGGAATCGTGGATTAATTGTGCATTATTTTTAGAAGGAACGGATAAATTGTTCACATTTGTTGTATGCCAAGGGTAAAGTTAGGTTATGCGACAAGAAGGTCCCACAAAAGTTGAAAGACAAGTTTTATAGGACGGTGATCAGACTCACAATGTTGTATGTAGCGGAATGTTGGACTACTAAAGAACAACACATACAAAAGATGAGTGTGACAGAGAAGCGTATGTTACGGTGGATATGTGAACATACAAGAAGATATCACATTAGAAATGACGATATATGTGACAAGGTCGGGGTTGCACCAATTGAAGAGAAACTTGTTCAACATTGTTTGAGATGGTATGGACATATCCAGCGGAGGTCTTCTGATGCGCCAGTACGTGGTGGAGTTTTAAGCTGTAAAAAGACGAGAAAATATAGGGGTCGACTACAATTGACATGGGATGAAACTGTAAAAAGAGACTTAAAAACATGAAATGTCTCTAAAGAGTCGGCGTTAGATAGAAATGCATGGAAGTCAAGCGATTCATATACCAGAACCGTGACAACTAAATTTTAGAAGTAGTGTTATAATTGTACGACTTAAGTTCAGAATTAACGACGTAGAATACTAGTCCAAATTTATAATCGGTAGAATAGTGTATTATTATCATCATCATCATTTCTATACTTTTATTTTTATTATTATTTTACTATTTCTTATATTATCATTATTTATATTGATTTTCATTTCAGATTGGATTTCATTTTTAGCCTACCTAATCTATTTGAAAAAAAGACTTTATTGTTGTTGTATTTGTAGGAAAACAAATACCTTCTTCCCAATAAGAATAAATTCAAATGTAAATAGGATAATAAGGAAGGTGTTGAGTGTGAGTAATACCATAACATTACAAGGGTTGATGCAGTTCTGCATGTTGGAAAATTTTCAGGTGAAAGAAGAAGAAGAAGAAAGCCAAAACAAGCTGATGGTTTATGGATTTCACAAGCCTCCGCCTCTTAACTTGCCAGTGTTTTGGTCGGAGATAAATAACATATCTTTACCTGCTAGTTTTCACAAGGTCAGTAGAAACAAAGTTGCACATACCGGTTAATTGTGATGTAGTTAAGCTATACAACTCTAATTAGGCACTAAAAAACCAAACAAATTGTGAGCAATTAGTTACTTGAGTTACTTTTTGTATAGAGATCGATATAGTTCTATTCATTGTAAATTTACTATATACCCTTTTAATTTCAAATTGTAATTTTGTTATTCCATTCTTTGATACAGAATTGGGTATACTATCTCAATAAAGGTTCTGAGATAGATATATCATATGTTGTTAACTACAAAGGATCCTACCCCTTAAATCTCATAGTTGCAGAAGGTACAAAGCTATATCTCATCTTCAAGCACATTTCTATTCTACTTCTTTTGTAAAATAAATAAATAAATATCTTCTTCCAGATTTTTTTTTCAAGTTGCTTCCTTGCAACTTGCAAGCATACAAAATTAAAAATAGCTACCCTTATTTTTTTATTGTTCATCTTGTCTAGGAAGAGAAGAACTTCTCCGATGGATTGGCAATCCATCAGAACAGAGTAACACCTTATCATGGAATCTAATTGACGGTGTGTGTTTGCAATACAGTTTGAAATCTCAAATTTAAGTTTGTAGTAAAGCAAGCTAAAATAAAGAATTTCAGGAAATGGCACAATCAGTCAGAAAATTGAGAAGTCCTCTGACTACTACATTGCCGTGGGAAACTTAAATAAACTCCAAGTTGAGGTAAATTTCTTATTTTTGGTAATGTTGGTATGAACTACGTAGAGGTTGTACTAAAGAAAAGCAACTGACAGTATACATGTTAAAAATCTTTAAATCATTTTGGGCTTGAAACCTGTACAATAGTCAATTATTTCATTTTTTTTTCTTTTGTTCAAGTAATATGCCAAGTTCCCTTAAATTGCTGGGCAGCATAGAACTTCAATGTCTTAAACATAGACTTATGGGCATGAAAAACATAACAGGTCACAAACATCTAAAGTAACAAAAACATTTAATCTTTTTTAATACTTTGGTTCTCACATGAACTAAATTCGGTTTTTGATTTTGTTTTAGGTACAATTGGAATTTAGAATAAACAGTATCTTGTATAACACAACAGGAGCTTATTACATATGCCAGCTGGGAAATAGACAATGTACTTTGAAGCTCTTCATGTTAACTCCTGCATTTGCAATTCTATCTACGGGTCAAATTAAGGTAATTGTTTAATTAATTAAATTGTGGATTGTTTTGAAGTGCCCCTTGATTCTCCTTTCACAGTTCCAACACAATCTTATTTCTGGAAAAGACTGAGAGGGTACTATTCTAATCTATATGAAGTAACAATAATTTCAGATCATATCATATAGTATGCTGACTATCTGCTTCATATCAGGAGTCTGATGCATTATATGTGAAGCTGTCATATGGGCCCCGATGGATTGTCTACTTTATTGGCTCAGGTGATTTTATTGTTAACTTTTAATCCATTATTGATCAACAAAGGAGAGTTTTCTAAGGTGCCAGATCGTTCAAAATGTAGTCTCAGATGCCAGGACATGTAATCAACCTTAACACAGTTCACCTCAACTTAATTATAGGCCTCTAATTTAACCACTTTTCCACTAAATCTGAACTTCAACTAAATGAAATTCTTTGATAACTTTATCATTTCGCACATGACTCGTCTTCACAACCAATTTTGGCGCATGTAGCAATTTTGACTGCACTTCTGCTGATCATATACAAGATATTAAACAATCTACTCCGCAACCATCATGCGCGTTATGAGGCACCCATAAATAACGACCAACGAAACCCTTTGTTGGCAAACAAAGATGATGATAATTCGAGCTTGGGCTCGTCTTATGAGTCAGTATCGCATGACGAAGAAGACATTGAGGAGTGGATGAAGATGGAGGCGGCTAAGTCTCTAGAAGAAGATGGGTCCCAATACCTTTGTGCAATCTGCTGTGATGCGCCGAGAGATAGCTTCTTCCTACCTTGTGGCCACTCTGCTACTTGTTATGCTTGTGGAGAAAGGTGAGATAAAAGCAATGATCTTTTAAAAAAGATAGCACCAGGATAACATTATTGATTTGTGCTGGAAATGTCATAAATGGCACTCTCATGAAAATGAAATCTAATACTTCTTTGTGCTGGATCCAATTGGGTTTCATCTCTAGCCTATCCCCACTTCTTTGGGACTAAAAACTTTGTTATTGTTGTGATCTTATCAGTCCTCAAACTACTTATTCTGAGACGTGTTTTTTCC
Organism: Eleocharis quinqueflora; assembly: GCA_964058865.1. Classification (NCBI taxonomy): domain Eukaryota; kingdom Viridiplantae; phylum Streptophyta; class Magnoliopsida; order Poales; family Cyperaceae; genus Eleocharis; species Eleocharis quinqueflora. The sequence goes on along the minus strand of CAXKVX010000643.1, from coordinate 3,435 downwards.
AATTGGAAGGGTCAATAGAAGCATTTGTCAAAAGGTCCAGAATATACCAGATTCATATAATAATTTATCTGTTGACTTGTCAACCTGTCGCGAAGATGATATCTCATTAATTTTATCAGTCCTCAAACTACTCAGCTATTTTTCATTGTTAAGTGAGAATTAAACAAGGATCGAGTTAGTGTTCTAATTATCTTATTTCAGTATTTTATGACTATATTTTGTGTCATTTATCGCAAAATAAATTTATTCTGTCAGGATTTCTGAAGAGGCTGGTACGTGCCCCATATGTCGAAGAAGGATGAAGAAAGTGAGAAGAATCTTGGCTGTCTGAGTCTCAAATAAAGAGCAGGTGTATTTTGGTGGAGAAATGGAACTTCTGTGTTGAGGCAGGGCACATTATATATCTTTTGTAAAATGCGCTTGATTAACCGTTTGAGGCAAACTTACAACTCTCAATATTTTAACTCCGGCTTGTTAAATCAATTTTAAGTCCATTTTAAAAGGTTATACTTTAATTTATTTTCTTTAGTCTGTGATGGAGTTTCTGTTTTAATAATAATAGTTATACAGAATTGTTATGTTATATATTCATTGTAACCCGCACAGATTTAACATTTTTTTCTTTAAATAGATTAAACTATACAAGATTCCTTTTTTTTAAGTATGAGAATAAAATTAACATGAGGTGCGATATCATTTGGGATTGTTCTAATGGAGTTGAAAAACATGGATGTACTGTTTGTTGTTGCTTTCAACTAGATATAGATTTACTTTCGGAAAACAACAAAAAATTTCTGGGCTTATAAATTTAAAATTTAGGAAAAAAAACCGCCCACCGTGGGGCTCGAACCCACGACCACAAGGTTAAGAGCCTTGCGCTCTACCAACTGAGCTAGACGGGCTGTTGTTTAGAAGAGGACAGGCATCCAGTTAAGAGCCTTCACCTCGATATAGATTTACAAACAACAAAATTTTTCTGGGTTTATAAATCAAAAAAAACGCCCACCGTGGGGCTCGAACCCACGACCACAAGGTTAAGAGCCTTGCGCTCTACCAACTGAGCTAGACGGGCTTTTGCTTAGAAGAGGACACTTTATTTTCTAGAATGTTAGTACAAGTGACAGGCCCCCGCCACCGACCAGCAACCAACCGAGGCCCCCTCTCTCCTCTGATCTGTCTGATGATCTCTCAGTTCTCCGCTTTGCACCTGATCTCCATTTCCTCCTTTCGCCTAACACTCACTGTCTCTCTCTTTTATTCTCTACTAAGCTTCTTGCCTCCTACTCCTTGGATCTAGGCCCTTCTTCAGTTCTTTCCCCTTCTCCCATGACCTCCTGGCTTAAAGCCGCCGAAGGTACCGTCTCCCTTGCCTTCCTTTCTTCAGGTTTAGTTGGTCTATTTGGATCTCGGTATATTTTTAATATGTGGAGGAACGAGATCTGAGTGTAACAATGCCAGGTCACTACCAAGCATCTTTAACTTTTTAACCAGTGTCGACAGGATCCATTGTTTATTCGTTGTAAATTTCAAGCCCAGGGTGACCCCTGTTTTGATTTTCCTTCAAGTTTGTTACTTCTCTGTACCTTATTTAGTACAATAACACGGAGTTGAATGTGCTAGGTATGGCTGAGTTGTGCAATGCAATGGGACTGAGAGCTGGTAGTTGATGTCAGGGTATAATCTTTATCTAGTGCTGACATATTTTTATGAAATAATGTAAACAGACTTGTTCGAGGTGGTTGACAGGAGAGCAAAGGTTGTTGTTAGTGAGCTGGCCCATGAAGATGCACAATCTTCTGGTAATTTTTCCAATTTTGATTGAATTTTTCACATTAACAGATAACCCCATTTTGAGATGGCCCATTTCTTACATCTACTTTTTTTTATATTCATTGTCCGTAGGCTTACACCACACACACCCACAAAGAAATCAGAAAATAAACTTGAACCCCCCTCTCTCTCCTAAAATAGCTCGTGTTGGGGCTTGAATCCTAGACCTTGGAAGTCTTGTGTCTTATCACTACACTAGGGCTTGACATCTACTTTTATTCAAAATCTTCTATTTATTACCTTCTTGTTGTTTAGGTACAGTATCAACTGCTCAAGAAGGTCAAACCAGAAGGACAAGATCAAAGGAAAAGGTCATTATTTAGCTAGAAAATGTGTGTTTTTTTCTATTTCAATCAGTGAAAATTATCTCCAAAACTTTTTAAAATACTTGATTTGATGTGATGTGTGTCTTTCGGGATTGACTTTCCCTTTTTTAGGGTTATAAACAGTGGATATGTTTCATGTCTAATTACCAAATATAACAACCTCTTTTCAAATTTTCAGTCTCAGTTGAAGATCTCCAGTAGTGAGACATCAAAACCTGTACCAGATCACAAAATTAAAAGGATTGAAAGAATTAGGCCTTCACCATCAGACCAATCACTAAACAAAGAAGCTACATCCATCAGTGATCCTGTGCCTGTACCTGATCTCAAAGATGCAGAAACTGTTGATTCTGGAAATAAAGCTGCTCTAACTCCCCTTACTGACATTCCAATTGCAACTGAGAGTGTTGCAAATGTGACTGATGGCTCAAAGGATGAAGCTTCTAAGGTTGATGTTGCAACTGAGATTCCTGCAGCAAGTCAGGTTGCTGAGGTTGATAAAGAAGCTGCTTCGGAGGTTAGTCAAGAGAAGACGGAATCTGAACTTGTTGAAGTAAAATCAGGTGTTGATTCCAAGGAGACAGAGAGAGAAAATTTGTCAGAGAAAGGGAAAGATGCGAAATTGTCTGATCAACAAGAGAACAAATCTGATTCTATTCCAGTGAAAGTGCAAGACCAGCTTGAGGAGGTGAGTAGTTTTTGGTGTGATTTAGACTCAGTTTGATGCAAGTATTTAGCAGTTAGAATTTCAATCTGGATTATTTGATTTATACCAGAGATCAATTGAGACTAGTAATATGAAAACTTACTTTAATTAAGCTATGCATCATACTGCGAGGATCTACTTAACCAATATCTATTGGATGTCAAACATTTTTTGGCCGAAGTAAATCTTTCTCTCTCGTGGAATAACTGTGTTATGTTATTTTCTATTTAATTTTCATTTTGTTTATTAGTTAGCCTTTTTTTCCTTTGTAATTTGTTTTGTAGGCTCAGGGATTGCTCAAGACTGCCGTAAAAACAGGTCAGTCAAAGGAGGCCAGATTAGCTCGGGTAAGAGCACTAGTAGACTTCAATTATTTATTATCTCATCTATATATGATATGGCTCAAACTTGCTGAAAGAATCTTTGTGCAAATTTTGCCAAAGACTTTTCTGTACCTGCAATGTACTTGCAAGTAACTCTGTACCTTTGTCCCGTTTCTGTTAAATATAATTATTTCAGTTTTTTCGTAACTAATAGCTTTCGTGAAGCAAAAATTGACCAAATAGCCCCAAC